>JZKD02S1156845.1:195478-208091 GCA_000966675.3 Picea glauca
TATTAATACATATAATACATTATTAAATTAATAATAATATATAAAAAATACATTAATAAATAAATTCGTAAAATAGAAATACATTAAAACAATAGTAAAATATTAATACATTAAACTTAAATTATTAAATTATTATTATTCATAAGTTATTATTATCATTAAAATTAAATTATTGTTTTATTATAATTTTTTATTATTATAAAATAAATTATAATACAAATAACCCTAACCTTAATTGTAATAGGAATGACCCTAATCTTAATTTTTCTCTAAATTTGATTCTAATGACCATTAACAATGCTTATTTTTTTCTTTTTGGCTACAAACAATCTCATTCTCTTGCATATGTATTCATTCTTGTTCAATTTAATTATGAAACATTGTTATTAAATTATAGTTATAATAGATAAGATAAACAATCTCATTCTTGCATATGTATTCATTCTTGTTCAATTTAATTATGAAACATTGTTATTAAATTATAGTTATAATAGATAAGATAAACAATCTCATTCTCTTGCATATGTATTCATTCTTGTTCAATTTAATTATGAAACATTGTTATTAAATTATAGTTATAATAGATAAGATACGTAATAGGAAAAAATGATACTATAATATTTAAGAAAGAACAGTTTGGAATTTCATTATTTTAAATAAGAGACATACCTTTCTATGCATAATATCAATCTCCCAAAGAAAATCTATACTTTGATTAAAATAATTTTACCAACATTTAGAATTTGATTAAAATAAAGTTTCCTGTCTATAAATTTAGTTTGACAATAATAAACCTAGACAACTCACAAAAATCAACAAAATATTATTGTTTTAATTTTTTTTTGGATAGTACAGGGTTGATTCCTTTTTCAAGTGGAACCTAAACAACTCACAAAAATTAACAAAATATTATTGTTTTAACTTTTTCACAAAAAATCAACAAAATATTATTGCTTTAACTTTTTTGAATAGTACAGGGCTGATTCCTTTTTCAAGTAGAAACTCAACAACTCACAAAAATCAACAAAATATTATTGTTTTAACTTTTTTGGATAGTACAGGGCTGATTCCTTTTTCAAGTTGAACCTCAAGCTACTACTTGAGTTCCTTGATGTTCAAAGTTGTTAGATAGTCACCCATAAAGTGCTTGTAGTAAAAACCTCAAAATTAAATGATTTGACCGAGGAATGCTTACAATGAAACATAAAATAACATTGTAAATGACATGCTTGTACAATGTTCGTATCTATTTGAATTTTTCAAAATTTCAAACTATTGTCTTAGTTTATCATCCATAAAATAACATTGTAAATGACATGATTGTACAATGTTAGTATCTGTTTGAATTTTTCAAAATTTCAAACTATTGTCTTAGTTTATCATCCTTCTATTGCTAATACTGCAATCTTTAACCGTTTCTTAGAATATTAACCGGACCTCATGTATTCCATACATGAATGTGGACCTAATATTTTGCAAGTGCCTTCCGCTCAACGGTTCTGTTTCCTTTATGTTGATCGGAATAGTCTGGGTTTTCAAGCATATTATATTGCAGCTAGTATGCGAAGAGTAGTTCTGGTTGTTTAACTTAAAATTTAGATTTTACAACGATGGAAAAGGTTAGGACACTGAATATTTTTATACGGAACTTTGAAGCTAACTACTTTTTTTTATCTACTTTCCTCTCAACATTGAACATGGAATTGTAAATTTAGGGCCTCTTTGTACTTGTTTTCGCTCAAACGAGACACTAGACCAGCATATGGATCGAATCCTTAACCAAGGAGATAGCAGGAGATAGTAAGAGGAAAAGTAAAGTGCAGAGACCAAAATCACATAAGTATCATCTCTCATGGAAAAAAATAATAATAAAATAAAGTTTTGAAATTTATAACTCTGAAACCCTAAAAAACCAGGTAAATTTAATTCCAGCAACCTTAAAAACCCAAGAAGCCTATAATTAAATATGAAACCCATTCGGAAGTCTTCCCTTGATGTTTCTCACTTTCAGAAAAGACCTATTCAAATTTCGTGTAAGTACGTGTAAATTTGTCACCTTCAGATTTTGAATCTGATCTACCACTTTCTTCATCATCACATCTCCCACTTTACTTGTCATTCTGGGATACATTTTAATTAGACCACTATAGATTCTACTCCTTGGATTCCATAGTATCATTGGTGGATTCGACTGTATCCTTAACCAACAATGAAGCGTGATTTTAAGATATCCATGAGAAAGAGAAAGTACTACGCCTAACACCCATGGATTAAGACGCAGCGGAAAGATCATGGTAATAACATTTCTTTAAACAACCAATTGTTGATTTTAAGATATCTATGAGAAAGAAATACAATGTTATGAAAGAAGATGAAGCATAATGTTACAGTCATTAAGAGGCACGCACAAGGAAAATATATCGCGTAGGGCTGGAGGATTTGAACCCTTGCTGACATCTGGTTTGAGCAAAATGGAAGTCGTATGGAGAATGCTTAACCGTAACTGTAATAGGAATATTAACCATTGTAGAATTTGAAATTAAAAAGGATTTGAATTCCCGCGGCTAAAGTAGATAATGTGGTGATTATTAACCATTGAAATTTAAAAAGGATTTGAATGCCCGCGGCTGGAGTAGATAAGGCGTTTCAGTTTTAGATAACCTGCAATAACACTGAAGGGTTTCTTATTAATGTATTCCACATGCCATTGCATTTTATGAGACGTTGCAATTTATATGCGTGAAATCCTTTATATCCTTCAGGCAGTGCTATCTTCAAATGTAAGCCAGGTGTCAGAAAAAATAAAAAGCTAATAGTAAAAGGGTAGAAGGGATTTTGTCCACTAATCATTTTCGAATGTAAAAAGTTAATTAATATGTAAATGTTAAAAATTAAGTAATTTTGATGATATTTGTATAAGTATATTTAGTTACAATTGAAAACTTGGTTTGGTAATTTTTTAATTTTAAAAGATAAATTAAAAAAAGTAAAAGATTAAACCATGAATTCCAATAGAGAGACGACCTAACTAGTAATACGCAACTTGTTACACAACATTCAAAGCTACAATTGGTGATATATACACTGTCTGATCACCTTGACCTTAATATATATATAAAGGTATATTTGATAGTATATATACCACTTACCTGTGAATATTATATAACAAACTGTATACACCGCATGCAATCTAAATGATAAGAAAGCATGGGCGATTCTGAAGCGAGTGCTACGAGTGCTACTCCATGCGGGTAGAACAAAAACTTGTTTTGTTCACATTATGGTGAAGTGTGAGCCCGATAAAGATAAAGGAGAGGTTAGGCTCTCAGAGTACAATTATCAAGCTTCAGACATCCTCAAATGCCTTCAAACTTTTACAACTTTGACAGAACTCCAAGTCGACATTATCAACGAGCTTTCAATTATGGTGCCTACCCAAGGTTATCGTCGTGGTTACTGTCCTGGGAGTCGAACCCAGACTGACCCATCTGGCTCGAGAAACTCAAGTCCAGAACCCCCGAGAACGAGGGTGCAGCGGGATGCTCAAACAACAACAAAAGAATTCAGAGCGGTTATTCTACCACATATACGCGATGAATTGGAAAACATTGAAGAGGAAATCTGTCTGGTGAGGAGCTTAATCCTTGTTTGGGAAATAGATGCAGACATTAGCAGTTGGGTCTCTGAGGTAGCTAGCTACAGAGCTCGTGACAGTAAGTACTAGAAGACCGTCAACCTGTACTGACACCTCAAAACACTTATAGGTAACCAGGAGGAAGCATGGGACAAAATCCTTCTGCAATTGGATGAAGTTCATCTACTGCTGGATGAAGTTCATCTACTTCTCAAAGAAATTTTAACCAGGCTCTCGTCTCCTTGCATGTCGCCTGCTAAATAGTCATCGAAGGTCCCCAAATTGGATCATGAGCCACCTCGGGATGCTGGCGAAGCCTCACCAGGCCTCACCAGATTAACTTCTAGTATGTTTACTTTTTTGTTTATTTTAATGCTGATACACAAAGTATGCTATCCAATATACTCCATGCAAATTAGATATCCGATTTTAATACACTGTATAGCCAGTAGGATGTTAATCCAAAATTTCTGTCAGACTAGAGATGGTTAGAAGACTCATACCACTGTGGCTGGTTTGGTTTTCTATCCAATATACTCCAGGCAAATTAGATATCTGATTTTGATACACTGTATAGCCAGTTGGATATTAATCCAAAATTTCTGTCAGACTAGAGATGGCTAGAAGACTCATACCACTGTTGCTGGTTTGGTTTTCCCAATGAAAGATTGGTTTTACCAAAGACAGATCAACGATAGGTTGATTTTGTATAGATTTTTCTCATTTTGATTTGGTTTGGTTTTTCCAGACCATAGGTGGATTTTGTATAGATTTTTCTCATTTTAATTAATATATATAAAAGTGTACACTTAAAAAAATCAAGAACCTAGTCCTTTGGAACTTAAACTCATCTATACTCATCCATTTAATCCCAAATTCATTCCATTAAAACTTGATTGATCATTATAAGTGCTCCATCAAATTGTGGTTTCATTGATTAATTTAAATCCACTTTAATGTTAATTCATTATTTTAAACACAAATTAATTAATATCACATGATTGTACACTTGTGTGGGAAAAACTCATATATCATAAAAATGTTTCATGTCATGTACAATGGGTGAATTCAGCCTTTATAGCCTCAATGCCATGTTTATAGTATCGGCTTTATAGATGTCTTTTCTTGACAAGAAATCATAAGTGAACATAGTTATATATGTATTGACTTATTATTTGAAGTCTATTCATTTTAATATATGTTATTATGTTATGTATAATGTATATTTCAGTTCAATATTTGTTATTATGATATGTATGATGTATATTTTTTTTAATTAAGTAGGTAGTTTTTCAATAAGTTTTGATTTTAAAATTAGATTATTATAATAGAGAAGATTGAAAATTAACATATTATAATAGGACATTAACCTATTATTTATTTTAAGATGGAAGGTCGGACCTTAACATATTATTTAAGAAGTGTTGTCTCTACTTTTGGATATCAATGAGGACATCATTAGGGAATTGGCTTATTATAGGACATTAATATATTATTTATTTAAGAAGTGTTGTCTCTACTTTTGGAAATCAACTAGGGGATTCAATAATTTTATTGGTGCTTAAAAGATTTGAGATTAAGATGGATAATTTATTTTACTATAATTTTTTATAATTATTATGGTCCTTTTTTTTAAATTTTTATTATTATTATCACTGTGTTTTCATTTTCTTTTTGGATATTTTTTTCTTTTCAATTTATTTTATTTTAAAGTATTGTGGATTACATAATCATTTCATAAATCTCAAACAATTTTGCATAAGCATTTTAATTTAGAGCCTCATTTGGATTGAATGTTAGTTGGTTTTATGATCCGAGTGGATATCAATGGTCACCCACCCCTTCCACTTATTCAACAAGTGGCAGTTTTGTTATGATTTTTTGGGTCCTAAAATTTTGAGGCCATTTTGAGGCCCTAAATGATGTTTTTGGGGAAATTCAACGGCCTAGGTTTGTCTTTCACACAACCATTCTATGCCACAAATTGTAGTTCTTAGTTAGAGCTTTCCAATAGTCTACTATGCGCCCCAAATGAATATTGTATGCAAAAGTAGCACCCCGAAGACATTGATGTATAAAATAACCACCTCGGGGCCTATAAACCTTTTGGTGCTTCACCTCCTATGGTTAGGGTTTTGGATCTTTAGGGTTCTTTATTTATGATAAAAGGTCGTTCTTTCAGCCTCTTGTGATAGCTTTTGAAAATGAGCTTAACCAACATCTATCTCTTTCTTCAAAGATAAGCTACCACCATTCTAGCTAGTTCGTGTTCTAAGATATTTTGTTATTTTATTCATTAATAGATGTTGGGTTTTCAGTGTATAATTGTGCTCTCTGCTATGTGTGTGTGTGTGTGTGTGTGTGTGATCCATTTCTTTTCCTACATATCATTTTGTTCCCTATACAATTTAGATCAGTGGTATTAGAGCAATCTGCCCCTTGTTGTTTCTTAGTGCATGTCTTCGACGAGGTCAAGGTATAAAGAAGTGTCTCGATCTAGTTTCACTTGGGGACGACTTCTCTCGCCAGCCCAAGAAACCTCCCATATAAGGATAAAAGAGATATGATGGAGCAAGATATACTTTCAAGATGTTGCTCAAGGAAACCCTCGCATGACAGAGGGATGCGATGATGGAAAAATTCACCCAGATCTTTCAACAGGAAACCATTTTGGAGGTGCGATTCCATTCAAGGTACAAGTTAACTTTAATATCCCTTTATTTGAAGGCTAGATATATGCAAATGCTTTAGATAAATGGCTAAATATGTTAGAGGGTTAATACTCTATCCAAAAATTTTATGACATCAAAAAAAACACCTTTACTCTCCTTAAATCACTTCCCCATGTTAGATATTAGTGGGAAGGTTACTGGGAGAGACAAAGCATAAATGAGTTTATAACATTTAGGACAAAAACCACTTGGGAAGCCTTTGTTGATGCCCTTAAGGAGGAATTATACCCTATCGGGAACTATGATGACCAGTACATGAGATGGATAACTCTACGATAGGAGAGAGACTAGACAATACCATAGTACACCAATATCTTCCATACTTTTCACTCAATTTCAGGTATCAGAGACTTTGAGAAAAACCTAGTTTTGAAGTACCGTAGTGTCCTCAATACAAGGAATGGAGATAGGAGAACCAATCTCAATACAACCAATCCAAGCCACGAGAAAAGAAGGGTAATGGGAAGTCAAATAAGGACACTAGAAATTGGTGCAAGCTTCAAAAAATCTCGTGGAACAACATTGATGAATGCCGCTTGAAACAATCATTGTTGGATGAGATTAAATAACAAGAGTTGGACCTTGGATCAAAATCTAATTTGCAGTAGGATAAGGTAAATAATATCATCGATGTAGAACCTAATGCTACCATCACAACCACAAAGATCCAACCAAAAGAGTTAGAGGATATTGAGGGGGGGGGGAGTACCTCTTCCATTCATAGATGTGGAAGGGGACCCCATTGCATTTCATTATTTATAGTGAAAGACATAACAACCTAATCTCAAATGAGTTTATCAAGAGAATGAATATGTTGACAATGCCATACCCCCAACCATACACCAGTATTTTGTTTATCCAGGGATGAGATATTCGTGTTAACCAATAATGCCACTTGTCGTATGGCATCAAGCCCTTCAAATATGAGGTACTCCATGACGTTGCTCCACTTGAAATTTGTGATGTTATTTTAGGACAACCCTATATGTGGAAATGTCATGCTATTTATGAGTCTTGGTTCTGTAGTGTCATTGTTAATTTGGGAGGTTAATCATATAGGGTACCTGAGGTAGTTTTGACTGATGCAATTTCATTAATCTCATCAAAATAGTGTCAAAAGGTAATATCTCATACTTCAATTTTTTTCCTCTACATGGTTCGGTCAGAGGGTGAATGAATGGTCACTATGAACACCATAGATTTATCATAGGGTCTCTCTACATAACATAAGTCATTAGGAAAGGTTGTGTAGGAATATAGAGATATATTCACTCCACCTACAAAGGTGCCTCCGCACTATCATATCAAAGATTCAATTAACCCTATAATTGGTGCTCCATTACTCAATGGTCCAATATACATATGCTCCCTTATGGAGAATGAGGAAATAAAGAATCAAATTCATGAAATCATTTGAAATGGTCACATTCAATTGATCTCCTCACCTTGTGGGACCCCAATTGTGTTAGTGTAGAATAAGGATGGGACACGTCGACTCTATATTGATTATAAAGCCTTGAACAAAATGACTATTAAGAACCAATACCTAATCACCCATATTGATGATCTTCTTGATCAACATAAGGGTGCCAAGTTCTTTAGTAAGATTGATTTGAAGTAAGGCTACCACCAAGGTTTTGATAGAACAAACTAATGTATGGAAGACAAACTTCAAATCTAAAGAAGAAATTTTTGAGTTGTTGGTCATGCCTTTTGTATTGAATAATGCTCCAGAGGCATTCATGAGGATGGTGGATGATATATTATGGTATTTCAAAAAATCTTTTGTGGCCGTATATTTGGATGGCATCCTCATATTCATCTAGATCCGAAAAGAAAATTTGTAGCACATACAATAGGTCTTGAGAACCATTCGACAAAACACGCTATATGCCAATATGGAGAAATGATCATTTGGCATGAAGAGAATTCAATAATTAGGATACATCATGGATGAACATAGGGTGCATGTAGACCCATCCAAGATCCAAGTCATTCATGATTGGCAAGCCCTGGTGACTTTAATACAACTTTGTAGCTTCTCTGGCCTTGCTAAATTATACTATAGGTGTTTGTTGGGGCTCTCTCGTATCGCTTGACCTTTAATTCAAGTGACCAAGGGTGGAGCTAAAGATAATTTTATTTGGTATGAATCATAGAAGAAAGAATTTTGGGATTTGAAACACCACCTCTGCCCCACACCAGTCCTCAGGTTTCCAGACCTACAAAAACCATTTGAGATTGACACAAATGCTTTCATCAATGTTATCGATTCAATTTTCACTTAGTAGGGACATCAGATGGCCTATCATAGTGAAACACTATTTGATGTTGTTTGCATATATACCACCTATGAAAATGAGACGTACTCCATTGTGCAGGCATGCCGACAGTGGAAGAATTATATTATGGTAAAGGAAATGATCATCCACACTAATTACAAGCCTCTACAATTCATGAAGACACAATCAAAGTTACAAAATGAACGCCATTAGAAGTGGTGCACATACCTACAACAATTCCACTTTAATGTTAAGTATAAAAGGGAAACACCAACCATGCTACCGACTACCTCATTAGACCCCCATTTGTGGTGCTAAGCATGGTTCTTAAATCCTATTGGCACAAAAATTTTGGGTGGCCAAAAGTATACAACAAGGACTTCGACTTCACTGCTACTTATTAGACACTAAGCACAACAAAACAAGTTCCAAAATTATACCTCCAGGATGCACTCTTTTTCTATTTGGACCATCTTTGTTGTCCTTCAAGTGTGAATGAAAATCTAATTTTGGAGTCACATTATAGTGGGGTGGAAGAACACTTTGGTGTAGAGAAGACAATAACAATACTTCAAAAGTACTTCTATTGGATAAATCTTAGACGAGACATCAACCAATATATAAGGTCATGCATTGCCTATGTTATCACTAACCTGACCATCAAGAAGCAAGGGATGTACGCTCCTCTCCCTACCCCAAACAATACCTAGGAGTTAGTCTCCATGGATTGCATGTCAGGTTTTCCCTCTACCAAACATTGCCATGATTGTGTCTTTTTGGTTTTCGATTGGTTCTCTAATATGGCTTTTTTGGCACCATGTAAAAAGAGTATCATAGCTGAGGCCACTACTAGGCTCTTCTTTGAGAATGTTTGGGTTCATTTTGAGTTACCTAGGACCATTATAGATAGGGGAAGAAAGTTCCTCAGTACCTTTTAGTCCAACCTGTTCTCTCTCATGGACACCAAGTTGACCAAATTGACTTCCGTTCACCCCCAAACATATGGACATGCATAAGTAGTCAACATGATGATTATGCATATCTCATGCATGTACAATAATACACATCCATGGGATGAAAATATTACATATCATGTCCATCATAGCTATAAAATATCCCTCCATAGTTCTATTGGACATATCCCTTTTCATGTGTACACGGGGTTCCAACCATTAGCCTCCATTAATATAGCTATTCTCATTGCATATTCACCAACAAATTCCTCCCATTCTCAGACTGAGGTAGATAGAGTAGAAAAAATTGTTGAATGAATCTAGCACCTCCAACAACACGTTCATGATATCGTGCATAAGGACAATGCCAAGTACAAGCAAGGACATGACCAACATCGGGTTCCACACAAGTTTTAGGTTGGTGATAAGGTGTGGTTGCATTTGTATAAAGAGCACCCCACATGCCCCCACGAGAATCTCAAACCATTGTGATATGGGCCTTATAACATCGCAAAGGATATGGATGAAAATAATTTCAAATTGAGTATTCCTCCTTTCCTTGGATTGCATCTAGTATTTAAGGTGGAGTTTCTTCGCACATACTTCCCACCTCTACTAGACACCTTACAAGTGGCTAAGAAATTTCCCCCTAAATAAATAAATATTGAATAAATTGATAAAGATACAATGGATTGGATCATGGACGCCAATATAAATGGCACAACCAATAGAACATACAACTCTATTAGGTTGTCAAAGTAGGACAACTTCTTCACCAAGGAAAGTGGCTCACCAAGGTTAAGATTCAACAAAATTACCCCCATATACTTTAGGAACTTGACGTAATGGGGACCATTTATTCCTAATAAGCAAGGAATAATATAGGCAGATATCAGTGGCCACCCACCTTTTCCACTGAATCAACACAGTTCTCCATCTTGGCAATTTTTTTATGATTTTTTGGGTCCTAAACTTCAGGGGTCATTTTGAGGCCCTAAATGATGTTTTTTTTGGGACATTTAGGGGCATGGGTTTGTATTTGGGCTATGCCACAAATTGTCTTTCTTAGTTAGAGCTTTTCGACGAGATACTATGTGCCCCAAATATATATTGTATGCAAAAATTGCAACCCTAAGAAGTTGATAATATGTTTGTCAATGACAATGTTGGGGAATAATAAACTATAATGGAAGAGAATGATAATGATAAATGAGTGAATTATAGGAGAAATAGTTTGATTCATGACACATGTTCAACCATGGATAAGGATGAACCCATGGATGATCATGCTAGGATTCACGATAACCCTCTTATTGATTTAACAAATAAAACTCTATATGAAGGGTAGAATACAAATATTCTCTATACCATTTTGTTGTTGGTGGATATGATCCTATTAAAGTCAAATATTTTTCCTCACACATGCCTATAGGTGTGTTCCCTTATGAAAGACATAGGAATGAAGTACCAAAAAATTGATGCATGTCCTACTTATTGCATGATATATTATGGACAAGAGAAATAATATTTGAGGCAATGCCCCAAATTTAAAATTAATATATATATCACACTAACCAAATGATAAAGAACATGAACTAGAAGGGTCTTTGTCATATCCCCATCATTCCACACTTTCAAAAAATGTTTATGTGTAAGAACATACCATAGTTTACATATTTCCATGCTTGAATGAGGAGTGAGGATGGAGTTATGTGGATGACTACAAATGGTTATACATTTAGGGACATCAATGGAAAATGCCCATATTTAACTATAAACCTCGTAATGTTAAGATATCTTCAGTAGTTGATGGTGTTAATCCATTTGCAGAGAGGAGACCCATTTACTTAGTGTGGCCACTGTTCATTTTAAGTGATAATGTTCCTCCTTGCATGCCAATAAAGGAGAATGCAATGTTTTCATTGAGAGTTATGGATATTTATTTTCCAATTATCTATAACATACCACCTCAATTTTTTTTTTAACAAATTATGATGTATGCACAATGTAATTAATACATTTGTTTTGAAATATGTAGGAAAATATCAAGTCAAATATACAAATGTGTATATTAATCCTCTTATATATGAACTTCAAAAGTTGTGGGCTAGGATCACTTTGTATGAAATGTCCAAAACAATAGGGAAAAGGATATTCTAATTCCAAGGAATACTTGCATGGATGATTCACGATGTTGCTAGGTGATCATATTTCTATGGTATGTAAAATGCACTTGAACTTTAACTCATATATTATTATGATCAATTTTGTTAATTATTTTTAGTTTACTAATAAAACTATTGTATATCTTACATGGATTCAAACAAAGGGTAAATATACTTGTCCAATATGTGGTCCAAAAACTACATCTCAAAATTCAATTAGTTTAGGTAAGGAGGTGTATGATGAGTACAAACATTTCATCCCAAAAAACCATAGTGACTGAACAAAAAAAAGACTTGTTTTCAATGGTAATGAGGACAATAGAACAAAAACATGAAGGATACCACCTCAATGTTGGGATAAGGATTATGATAGATGTCTTCATGGTAAGAAATTGGTTTCAGTTACATTCAGATATGTAACTTGTTAGCTTTTGTAGTTATTTTGCAGTAACCAATGTGATTTATTTTATGTTATCAATAAGGTATGTAATGGACCTCCCTGAGGTATGAAGTGGCTTTACATATTGTTAAATTGACTCCCATACTCTGGGCACTCTCTAGTAGCTCATTTGTTTGACACAATATTGTATATTAAAAATAATATCACATAATGCTTACATAGAATGCTATATGGAAGGAATAACAAAGATAGAATTACTAAAGTTAGCAGTGACAATGAACAAGCCAATGTGATGAGACATTTGAGTGAACCTTCTAGTGATGAATTTTTTTTTGGAAGATTGGTTGTTGTCATTGATGTCAACCCTAGTCAAGGGTTTTGGACCGCAAGATTGATAAAGGTATTTGGACATGAAGGACAATGCACATGCATATACAACACCCATGA
>JZKD02S1156845.1:208909-224006 GCA_000966675.3 Picea glauca
ATTGATTATTTCTCATATATTGTGCATGGTGTATTGTGGTGTATTGGTGTAATTCTTATACTATTGTTCATTTCTCATTGGATATAGTTGAATGGTTTAAGTATAAGTTGAAAAAAGTTTTAAATTGTACTTGATATTGATTCACCCCCCTCTTAGTATCAACACAATTAACAATTTTTCCATGGTTATTAACAAAGGAAGAGAGCAATGTTATGAAAAACATTATAGGGAACATTAATTTTCCCACTAGTTTTGATGTAAAATTAACTATATCTTGACCAAAACAATACTTTTGGTGGGGAAAAAACACACGATTGGCATTCCTTTATGAAGGTTTGTCCTTTTCTAATAGTTAAATGCTAAAATAATACAAATATTTCTATTTTATTTTTATTTGGTTGTTTTTGTTCATTAACATAATCTAATGCATCATTATGTGTTTTAGTTTGTTCTACCTCTAGCACTCCAAAGAAACTTCAAAAACAACTTAAGGGTGGGTGCAAGCTAATGATGGTCTCTTATGATGTGTTAGTTGCAAATCAAAAAACAAAAATCTGTTAAATTGGAGGGATGATTCGAGGTACTTTCATAATGAATTTGAATATGGTGTAAAAATATGAAATATAGGAAAATGAATTAGCTTTCTAAATATATAATTTTATTATTATATAAATTGTATAAGAATATGTGAAAGTTGAGTTTTTATAATAGTGGTATGACATTTTCATGCAAAATTTAATGCATATGTTTCCATTAGTGCTGGTGCTGAGTACCTAAACGATGGAATTTCCTTTAAAAAAATTGCAGAATTGTAGAGAACACACTGTTCTTGTGCACAGATATTGTTCCAAAATTTATAATGTCAATTTTGTATATTTTTTAAATTATGAAATTCATTATATCCTATTGGAAATATTGTCATTGATGTAAAAAATTGAAGTGATGATGACAAAACAGTGTGCAGAGATAAAAAAAGTGAAAATTTCATAGAGTGTGCAAGAGATCGATAGCGCAAGCTCAAGAGGAGGAGCGAAAAGGAGAAGTGAATAGTATCGAAGATCAAAGCTCAGAAGGAGGAATTCATGATTATTGTTGATCACGATAGGATCAACAATATTCCTATGAATAAATCTCAGGAGGGATAGAAGCTTGAAAGAGCTCAGAGGAAGGACGATAGTCAAGTTAAGCTCAGAAGGGTTGGCTTCAAGTTCAGAGAAAGGAGCCATTAATAATCTCGATGGATAATAGAGATCACTTGAGAGGACTGGAACTAATTGCTGTAGGTTGTTTGATCTAGTATAACTGTCAGGAGGATAAGCACCAACGCCCATTCCTTTCATGGGAAGGCAATCACGATAACAATCGTGGCTGTTGGAACCATAGGACACGTGGTGAAATATCAGAGCACGATGGACTGCTGAGAAAGTTTTTTCAAGCAAACTTCCTTTCTCTCTGATACACTTTTAAGGGTGCCACGTGTCCACTATTAAAACCATAATGGTTTTCCCCGGTCCATCCTCGCAAAATTAAGTTTTGTTCTAGTCCATTGCCTGATATGTGCCTCAACCGTCGATCTAGGTTGATATGACAAGTAAAGCGCCTGAATGTTTGGCGAGTGGTCATAGCACATGGTCACATCGTCGAGAGTTGGAGGGAGGAGCTAGTGCAACCAAGCTCTACTTCGGAGATCGCGACATGGAGAGTCGAGACCCTTCATCACAGTAGTCCCGAAATTGCGAATCGTGAAGTGCTTTATGGATAAATGCCTAGTCACCATCGATGGTCATGAGATGGGAAGAATCCAGTCCAACTAAGCTCCTTTTTCAGAGTTTCAACGATCACGACATGGAGTGTCGAGACCCCTTCATCACAAGAATTCCAAAATGAGAAATCATGATAAGATAAGGACCGTTGATTTAGAGGACATAACAAGGACCATTGGATTAGGGCTGTGGGTCAGCAAACCACGTCAGCAAGGATACGTGGCATAGTAAGACACTGACAAGTTTCAAGTTGATACATCATTTCAGAGATGTAATGTGAGTCATTCGATCGTTTTGGAAAAATCATAATCAAGATTTTTGAATTGTTGGAGGTCATGAAGACTCAATGGACAAAACACTGAAATCCTGACAACCGTCCATCTCAGCTGAAGATCAAATCGCAATCGCTGAAGTTGATAAACATGATTAAGTCATGGATGTTAGATTAAATAATAAATTAAGTAATATGAGTCATCCGATCATTTTAGGGATATCGTATTCGAGAATTTTTTTTTTGGTATGTTGGAAGCAACAAAGTCTTGAAGGACTAATAACCCCAAATCTTGTAAACCATTCATCTCAACGAGTAATTAAATATTTACCGTTGATTTGAAGGAAATGCCTCTGTAGAATTTTGTTCCTGTGAAAATAACAGGGTTTCAAGATCGAGTTTAAAAGATGAAATTGATCCATTTATGTGATCAATTTATGAAGAGTCTTCACACTAAAAATAAATAAACAATAATTAATTATTATGGTGAATTTAATTGAAGAGGTGCGATGGTCCAAACGAAAGAACACAATGTTTTTAAATCTCACACGAGTTTGAATATTATATAAACCAGAAAGAGTGGGAGAAGAAAGTGTCTCTGCAGTCCAAGTCAGAAGATCAATAGTTGAAGTAGAGTCCAGGAATAAATACAAATACCTATGTATTAAGGGTGGTTGGGTGGTGTAAGGGCAGGTTGGTTCCAGCAAAAGGGAGTTGGTGCTTCCTTGTCAGTTGTAGCTGACTAAACAGGGGGTTGTAGCCTCCTACCAGTTGGTGCTGGTAAACCAGGGTGTGGGTGCATCCTGATCAGTTGGTGCTGGTAAACCAGGGTGTGGTGCATCTTGATTAGTTGGTGCTGATCAAAAAAGGGAAGTACATCTTCCTTCTATCTAACATGTAAAACAAATTTTGTAGTTAATAGAAAAGAGTTTGTGGTTTTCCCATTTGGGTTCCACGATAAAATATTGTGTTAAAATTTTGTTTGCATTAATAAGTGGAAAATTGATATAATTGTTGTATCACTGATTCACCCTCCCCTCTCAGTGACAGGATCTGATCCTTCAATTGGTATCAGAGCAGGTTCCTTAAGCATAGTCTAACAAACTTGAAGGTAGATCTTGAAGATGGATCAACAAGAAGGAATGTCTAACAACAAAGAACCATTGTTCAATGGAGAAGGCTATGCTTTGTGGAAAATAAGAATGAAAAACTTCATGTTGGCTCTTGGTTTTGATATCTGGCAATCTATTGTAGATGGTTACATTTCACCAACTACTCCATCCAAAGACTCTGGAGGAAAGAAAATCTGTAATAATAACTCAAGAGAAGTTAATGGTATTCTAGCAGGGTTGACTAACTCTATATGTGTGAAAGTTATGCATTGCAAATTGACCAAAGAAATCTGGGACAAATTGGAGGCTGTATATGAAGGAGATGACAAAGTCAAAGAATCCAAACTACAAACCTATAGAACTAAAGATGAAAACCTGAAAATGAAAGAAGAAGAAAATATTGCTGAATACTTTCATAGGGTAGATGAAGTGGTCAACTCAATTAGAGCGGTAGGAGAAGAAGTTACAGATAAACCCATTGTGAAAAATATACTAAGGTCATTACTGACGAGATATGATGCAAATATTTCCTCAATTGAAGATAGATCTGATCTAAGCTCACTCATAGTTGACCAACTCCATGGGGATTTTACAGCATATGAAATGAGAACAAGAAATAATAAATCAACAAAAGATGAAACAAATTTCAAAGCATCCAAGATAAAGATAAATTAGAATAAAAAACCTCAATCTTGTCATCATGAAGAATCTGATGTGGAGGAAGCCAACTTCATTAGAAAACTTTAGAAAGGATCAGGGAAGTACAAAGCCAAGCTTCCTTTCAAATGTTTTAATTGTGGCAAAGTTGGTCATTTTGCATCCAAGTGTCCCTATCCAAAGGAGGACCTTGAAGAGGAAGAAAAAAAAAACAAACAATACCAGAAGAAGGAAAAACCCAACTACGAGAAAAAGTTCTACAGAGGGAAAAATAATTTCTACTTAAAAGAATAAGACAACAACTCATCAGAGTCTAGTGACAATGATGAATCTGATGATGATGAAGTTATTTTCTTAGGTATTGAAGAATCTAATGAGACAGAAAAAATTTAACATGAGAAGGAGTTAAAAGATGAAGAAAAAGTTAATATGGAGGAAGAACTTCTCAGTGCCTTAGATGAATTAAGAAAATATAAAACCAGATATATAAAGTTGAAAAGTTTTGTAGTTGAACAGAAAGAAAGATATGAACAAGAATAAAAGGATATGGAAAAACTTATGAACAAAATGAAAAAAACAAATCTTAGAAGAAAATAAGATCGAAGAAAGTCAGGAAAAGTCTCTTGAAGAAAAACAAATAATTGTTGAAAGGATGGAGGAAAAAATAGTTCATCTAAAAAGGAAACTGGATGCAAAAATCATTCAAACAAAATCTGAAAATAGCTCTAAAATATTAGATAAGATTATTACAGCGCAAAGGGATTCTAGAAATAAAAATGGAATAGGTTATTCTCAAAAGGAAATCCATGTTAACTCAAAATGTTATGCATATGCTCTTCACAGTACATTCAAGAAGAAAAATGAAGAGAGGATAAGTAATGATAATGACTCCAGAAGATTACCTCCACCCATCAGGAAAGAAGGCAAGACAATACCAAAGAATTTTTACCAAAACAGGTATCCTCTCATTTTTCTTGGTTATTTCTATGCATTCTCTAATTTTGGACACAAAGCTATAAATTGTAGAGCATATAGAAAGAAAAATCTGAAGGTTAAGAATTATATCCTTAAGGATAAACAAGCAACAAATCGAGTTAAGAGTAGAAACTATAACTCCTTTGAACCTCTACAAGAAGGGCACTTACAATGCTTCATATGTCATAACCATGGACATAAAGCCATTAATTGCAGACTAATGGAAGTCTCAGAAAAACCCAAGTTCATTAGAGAGCAGAAGAAACTTTGGAGGGTAAAAACATAAAAAAGGGAATGTCTTATTTCCCTAAAAACTCAAGATGAAAAGGATCTCTGGTATGTTGATAGTGGATGCTCGAAACATATGACAGGTAACAAGGACAAGTTTTTAGACTTAAAGAAACAAAAAGGTAAAGTTACATTTGGTGATAATGCTTCAAGTAACATACTTGGGAAAGGCACTGTGAGCTTTGGAAAAGACAAAGCTAGAAATGTACTACTTGTCGATAAACTGAAGCCTAGTTTATTAAGTGTCAGTCAAACCTGTGATCAGGGATACTTTTGCATCTTTGATTCCCAAAAATGTAAGATTAGGAGAGAAGACACAGGAAAATTATTTGGTACTTCTCCTAGAACTCTTGAAAATGTATATATACTAAATGAAAAATTGAATGAGGAGTGTCATATAAATTTTGTAGATGAAAGTTGGATATGGAATAGGAGGTTGGGGCATATTAACTTTGATAATCTTGTGAAATTCAACAACCTTGGTGTAGTAAGAAACTTGCCAAAAATCATAAAACCCTCAAATTCTATGTGTAGACATTGTCAACTAGGGAAGCAAACTAGGGTAAGGTTCAAAACAAAAGAATACACAACCTCTAAACCTTTAGAGCTTGTTCACATTGACCTATGTGGACCTATGAGAACCAAGAGTCTACAAGGAGAGTCTTACTTTATGTTGTTCATTGATGACTTTACTAGAGTGAGTTGGATATGTTTTCTCAAGGAAAAATCAGAAGCACTCAACAAATTCAAAGCCTTTAAAACCCTTGTTGAAAATGAAAGGGAGACAAAAATCAAATGTCTTAGATCAGACAATGATGGTGAATTCAACTCAAAAGAGTCTGATGTCTTCTGTGAAACTCATGTAATAAAAAGACAATTCTTTGCTGCTAGAAAACCTCAGCAAAACGGGATTACTGAAAGAAAGAACAAAACAGTTCAGGAGGCTGCAAGGACTATGCTCAATGAAGCAAAATTGTCAGATGGATATTGGAGGGAAGTTGTAAGCACAGCTGTATACATATTGAACAGAGATCAGATAAGGGTTAATAGTGATAAAACTCCATATGAACTATGGTTTGGAAGAGCTCCATCAATGAGATACTTCAAAATATTTGGAAGTAAATGCTACATCAAAAGACTAGATGAGAGTCTTGGAAAATTTTATGCCAGATCTGATGAAGGTATTTTTCTTGGATATGATTCAAAGAATAAGGCATACAAATGCTACAATCTTAGATCACATAATATTGTTGAAAGTGCATATGTGAAGGTGGATGATCTAAAAATGATAAGGATAAAAAATCAAGAGACCATATCTAAAAATAAAGATGAAGATGATAATGAGACATTCGACACACAACTAGAAGAAGTAGAAGAGAATGAAAAAGAAAGGGAAGAAGATTATATGGATACTAGTGAAAGTGAAGAATATAGTGAAGATGGAGAGATAAGAGAAGAATTTCCAAGAAGCAATACAAAGACACCCTCAACAATTATTCAAACAAATCATCCCGAAGAACTGATTATTGGAGATATGAATGATGGAGTCCAAACAAGAAGACAACTATTGTATCAAACATAATTAGCATTGCTGTCACATATTGATCCAAGTTCAATCAAAGAGGCATGTAAAGATGAGAACTGGGTTAAAGCTATGAATGAAGAATTGGATCAAATTGAAAGAAATCAAACTTGGGAACTAGTTCCTAGACCAAAAGATAAAAATGTCATTGGAACTAAATGGGAATATAAAAATAAAATGAATGAAGATCAACAAGTAATCAGGAACAAAGACAGATTAGTATGCAAAGGTTATTCTTAGGTTGAAGGAATAGACTATGAAGAAAAATTTTCACCTGTGGTCAGATTAGAGGCAATTAGGATGTTCTTAGCTTTCTCCAGCTACAAAAAATTTAAAGTGTACCAAATGGATGTCAGATCAACATTTCTCAATGGAAATTTAGAAGAGGAAGTCTATATTGAGAAACCAAATGGGTTCCAACTAAAAGTTAAAAGATACTATGTTTGTAAATTAAAGAAGGCACTCTATGGATTAAAACAAGCACCCAGAGCATGGTATGCAAGGATAGACTCTTATTTACAAAAACAAGGACTTAAAAGGGGATCGACAGACAACAATATTTATTGAAAAATTGATGGTAATAACTTGATCATTGTGGAAGTGTAAGTTGATGATATCATATTTGGTAGTAATAATATAAAAATGAGTAAGGACTTTGCTAAGATGATGCAACAAGAATTTGAAATGTCTATGCTTGGCGAACTAAATTTTTTCCTTGGATTACAAATAATACAGTCCAAAAAGGGAGTCTTTATCCATCAGTCTAAACATGTTAAGGACATGCTTAATAGATTCCAGTTAGAGGATTACAAACCTGTTAGTACACCTATGACGGTTGGATGAAAACCAAGCAAGGATGATGAGTCCAAAAATATCCAAAACACTACAGATCAATGATTGACAGTTTTCTGTATGTAACAACTTCTAGACCTGATGTCAACCAAGCTGTTGGGATGGTGGCTAGATTCCAAGCAGAACCAAAGGAGAGTCATGTTCAAGCTGTAAAAATAATCTTTAGATATTTGAAAGAAACCATAGATCTTTTTTTGTGGTATCCTAGCAAGGACTCATTCACATTGAAATCCTATTCAAATGTTGATTGGGCAGGAAGTGTAGATGACAAAAAAAGTACGAGTGGAAGAGCATTATTTTTGGGAGAAATACTGGTTGCTTGGATAAGCAAGAAACAGTCCTCAATTTTTCTTTCTAGCACTGAAGCTGAGTATATTGTAGCAGCATAATGTTTCACACAAGTGGAATGGATGAAACAAACTCTACAAGACATCAAATAGTATTTGAAGAACCCACAATTATCCACTGTGACAATACAAGCGCAATAAGTCTCTCTAAGAACCCAATCCAACACTCAAAATCGAAACACATTCCCATAAAATACCACTATTTAAGATATCAAGATGAAAACAAGAACATTAAATTAGAATATGTCCCAACACAAGAACATGCGGCAGATATTTTTACAAAACCCTTAAATAGAGATATATTTGAATATATCAGGAAAAAAATGGGAGTAATACTTCTTCCTACCTAAAATCTCTCAATAAAATGATGCATCAATTGACACCTATTGAGGGGGAGATATAAATCAACGGTAGAAGGTGTCATTTAGTTATGACAGAAAAACATTAATTGCAGGAGGAGTTACCAGTGGTTAGAGAAGTGTTTATACAGACAGATTATTGGAGAAGAAACACTTTGCCATTGACGTCAAAGGGGGAGAGAAACTTCATAAAAGGAAATCTTCATAAGTGGAAAGCATCATCACAGGGGGAGTTTTGAATATGAAGTTAGTGTGTTGCCCTCAATGACAAAGGGGGAGATTGTTGGAAATATTGTCATTGATGTAAAAAATTGAAGTGATGATCAAAAAATAGTGTGCAGAGATCGAACGAAGTGAAAATTTCATATAATGTGCAAGAGATCGATAGCACAAGCTCAAGAGGAAGAGAAAAAAGGAAAAGCGAATAGTATTGAAGATCAAAGCTTAGAAGGAGGAATTCATGATTATTGTTGATCATGATAGGATCAACAATATTCCTATGAATAAAGCTCAGGAGGGATAGAAGCTTGAAAGAACTCAGAGGAAGGACGAGAGTCAAGTTAAGCTCAAAAGGGTTGGCTTCGAGTTCAGAGCAAAGAGCCATCAATAATCTTGATGGACAATAGAGATTGCTCGAGAGGACTAGAACTAATTTCTGTAGGCCATTTGATCTAGCATAACTGTCAAGAGGATAAGTATCGATGTCCATTCCTTTCATGGGAAGGAAATCGTGATAACGATCCTAGCCGTTGGAGCCATAGGACACATGTGAATGATCAAAGCATGATGAGCTGTTGAGAAAGTGGTTTCAAGCAAACTTCCTTTCGCTCTGATACACTTTTAAGGGTGGCATGCATCCACTATTAAAACCATAATGGTTTTCCTCGGTCCTTCCTCGCAAAATTAAGTTTTGTGCTAGTCCACTGCCCGATATGTGCCTCAACCATCGATCTGGGTTGATCTGACAAGTAAAATGCCTGAATGTTTGGAGAGTGGTCATAGCGCATGGTCACATCGTTGAGAGTTGGAGGGAGGAGCTAGTGCAGCCAAGCTCTACTTCGGTGATCATGACATGGAGAGTTGAGACCCTTAATCATATGAGTCCCGAAGTTGTGAATCGCAAAGCCCTTTGTGGATAAGCACTTGGTCACCACCGATGGTCACGATATGGGAAGAAGCCAGTCCAGCTAAGCTCCTTTTTCAGAGTTTCAATGATCACAACATGGAGTGTCGAGACCCCTTCATCACAAGAATGTTGAAATGTGAAATCACGATAAGATAAGGACTGTCAATTTAGAGGACATAACGAGGACCGTTGGATCAGGGATGTGGGTCAGAAAACAACGTCAGCAAGGATACGTGGCATAGTAATACACTAACAAGTATCAAGTTGATACATCATTTCAGAGATTTAATGTGAGTCGTCCAATCGTTTCGGCGAAATCATAATCAAGATTTTTGAACTATTGGAGGTCATGAAGACTTAATGGGAAAAATGCTGAAATCCTGACATCCATCCATCTCAGCTGAAGATTGAATCACAATAGCTGAAGTTGATAAGCATGATTAAGTCATGGCCATTAGATTAAATAATAAAAGAACTAATATGAGCCATCCGATCATTTTAGGGATATCGTATTTGAGAGTTCTTTTTTGGTATGTTGGAAGCAACAAAGTCCCTAAGGAATAATAACCCGAAATCCTGTAAATCGCTCATATCAACGAGTAATTAAATCTTGACCGTTGATTTGAAGGAAACGCCTCCGTAGAATTTGGTTCCTATGAAAATAACAGAGTTTCAAGATCGAGTTTAAAAGATGAAATTGATCCATTTCTGTGATCAATTTATGAAGAGTCTTCATGCTAAAAATAAATAAACAATAGCGAATGATTATGGTGAAGTTAATTGAAGAGGTGCGATGGTCCAAATGAAAGGAAATGATGTTTTCAAATCTCACACCAGTTTGAAGATTATATAAACTAGAAAGAGTGGGAGAAGAAAGTGTCTCTGCAGTCCAAGTCAGAAGATCAATAGATGAAGCAGAGTCCAGGAAGAAATAAAAATACCTATTTATTAAGGGTGGTTGGGTGGTGCAAGGCAGGTTGGTTCCTGGAAAAGGGAGTTGGTGCTTCCTTGTCAGTTGTAGATGACTAACTAGGGGGTTGTAGCCACCTACCAATTGGTGCTGCTAAACCAAGGTGTGGGTGCATCCTGATCAGTTGGTACTGATCAAAAAAGTGAAGTACATCTTCCTTCTATGTAACATGTAAAACAAATTTTGTAGTTAATAGAAAAGAGTTTGTGGTTTTCCCATTTGGGTTCCATGATGAAATACTGTGTTAAAATTTTGTTTGCATTAATAAGTGGAAAATTGATATAATTGTTGTGTCACTAATTCACCCCCCCCCCTCTCAGTGACAGGATCTAATCCTTCATATCGTTGAAATTACAAGGCCTTTTGTTAGTGCTGGGTACAAGGGTATTAACACTATCAAACAATTTTCTTATATTTTTTAAATTGTAGATCTCAATCTCTACTAGTGTCGCATATAACTTATTTTAAAAATGGTTAAGGCGAAAAAAATTTATAGCATAAATAAAAGAGGTATGTATTTTAAGATTCTGATATATGTCAAGACAAAAATACATTAAAAAAAGTATACAATAATAATTTAGAAATTTTTATATATATTTGGAATGTGCATAGTCGACTATATATGTGTTTGCAGTTTGATCGACGATTAATTTTTATGGCCTATAGAAAAATAATGTCAAAAATAGAGATATTGAGAGGTATTCAGAAAAATGGAGGTTTTAATGTAATTTCATCCTAAACCACCAGGTCTTTCATCCTGAAACTAAATCTAAGGAAACCAACTTAGCTAACATGTATGCTAGAGTTATCACTCCTGCCTGGAAAAAAATGAAAAGAAAAGAACAAACAAGTGCTTTAGGAACATGTGTGCATTCCTAGAGTGCACTCACACTTTTATGCCTAAGTATTCACTAGGTAAATCTAAAAATACTATGCCAAAGGAATATTGTAGGCCTCTAAGACCAAGCCTCTAAGACTATCAGCAACATCTTGACTCACCACAAAGGACCTTTCAAGCGTATCCTCGGTCTCCTGATGGGAATAGTCAACATTATGAGTTTTTGAACACTGAGGATGAGTATATGGAACTTATGGTCAAGGGAACAAAAACAAGAGTTAGTCCCTAAAGGAAGCTTATAGGATTCTGCGGTCAACAACACTTTGAAAGACCACAAATGACCTATTGATGGAATTCTTTTCCTCTATCTAGGTATATAGGTACCACTAGTGTTTTTTAGCACTAAGTATGGGTATCAAAGCCCTGGACATGGATAGGGGAGGAAACATGAACATGAGGGCCTAAAGGAAGCTTCTATCCATCTAGGGCCAAGATGGATTTCTTAAAAACCCACATATGACCTCTTGAGAGTATCATTGGCCTATTATTATGGATGTAAGTGCCACTAGGTAGATTTGAGAAAAAGGGATGTGTCCCTAGGCCTTGAAAATTATCTAACTCTTCTCACCTCCTACCCCTTTTCCCCTATCACCCAACCCTCTCATTCCCACATCTCTTGGTCTCACCCATATCCCACTCTCGTATCACCTATCTCCTGGTGTGACCTATATCCCTCCCTTACACGTCCACCCTTTGTCTCTTCTCACCTCCTCTATCTTTTACTTTCCTGCACCACCCTCTCATACCCACCTCTCCTTGTCTCACCTAACTCCCTTGCTTCTTTCCCCTTCCCATTTTCAACCCATACCCATATACCCTATCTCTCCACTAAAATTTTCTCCCAACCCATTCATCCACTTCGCCCCCTCTAACCCTCATCTCCACCCTCCCCTAGCCCACTACATCCTTCATTTCCCTCTACCCAAACCTCATCTCTTCTCATCCTCTCTATATCACCATTCATCTTGCCTCACCCTACCCCATGTCTCCTTCCTCCTATCCTTCATGTCCACCACTCCCCCTCCCCTACCCATATACCCTTCACATTTTCTCACCTCCTCCCCCTTTCCCCTCTCACCCCACCCTATCTTTCCCACCTCTCCTGGTCTAAATTATCTTTCTCTCTCTTCTTCATCCTCACCCTTTTCCTCCCATTCCCATCCACATTCCATCTCTTATTATGTAATATCCCAACCTTCTATTGGCACCGAAATTTTTGGGTAAATATCACACACACACACAAATGAAGTTGTGCACACCTATTCCAATTTTTCTCAATAAGATGCACGAGGGATGACATGAGGCGCACGTGTCAGATCAATTTTTTTTAGTGCACACCAGTTCAAGATTCTACCAATACACACGAAAAAAAAATAAGACACTACATGCATGGTGTAATCAAGAAAATAATCTTTGGGAAATATCCTCGAATGATGACTACATGCAACACGAGGGAACATGGAGAAGTAAGAAGATGAGATGGAAAGGTAGTTGAGATTACCATAATTCCAAAAAGGATGTGAAATGCATGTAAGTGACAAAAGTGTGTGAAACTGACAATTGGAGGAGTGAGTGGGGCAGATCTAAACGTGATAGAGCACCAGAGTCAAGAAACAAATAAAAGGGAGCAATGACAACAGAAAGAGAGTTGGTTGTTTAATTAGTTTCTAGTAGACTGTAAGCCTATATTTTGGAATGTATTTGGTTGTAATTTTGAGTCCATCATATCTGCAGAGTCTAAAAGAATGCACATGGTTCTATGTAATGTAACACTAGGAATATGTGCAAGAGAGAAAGGATTTGTTGTTGTCAATTGAAAAGATGCTTAATTTATGTATGTGATGGTTGAATGAAGATAATAAAGATGTAGTGATTATGGCCTTATGTTGCATCAATCCTATGTCAACTGAATGTGTGTGTTGTTGTTATAAATTATTAGTGTTAAGTAGTTTGCAATGGATTATATGAATTCCAACCTGGATGGATTTCTATGTAATTAGTCCTTCATCATCGACATAAGACTAGATGGTCTTTGTGATCCTCATGGAATCTTGAGTGATACCTTCTTCAGTATTTGGATGAGGATTGATATGCCTATGCCTTGGGGTTTTTGTTGGTCAAATTTGGACAAACCTTGGGTCTTCAACTCCCTAGTATTAAGGACACATATAAGTGTGAACGATCCAATAAATGGTTTTATTTACATTGATATCCCACAATTTAGTTCTCATGAATATTGATAATTTATCATCAGTTGCTAGTAAAAGGTCCCACCCTCTTATTCACTAGTAAGACACATCTAAGTACCACACAGTTCCTTGAACTATGCTTCAAATTTGTGACAATATGCTAGCTCTCTAAGCCTGAAGTCAGTCTTCCTCTCACCATGGATAATCACCTTTGCTGAAGTGGATAGCCCACAACTGCGGTTTATCCTCTCCACCAGGATCTCCTGATGGAGCTCTTCCTTGGGATCTATGTGTTGTTTGTAACTCGTAACTGGGTCAAGTTCTAGATATAGAGCTTGGTTTAGTTAGGGGGAAATCTTATGGACAAAGTGATTTAAACAGATCCCTCATTCATAACTCCAGAAACCCTCGAAGAGAGAGAGTTTGTGCATCTGGCATTATGAGATACAAATCCATCGCTTACCTTGAGGATTGCTTGAATCACTCCAAGACCCATTTCTAGTTGCAACTACAACCTAGACAAATGATTTTCTCTTACTCAAATGTAGTTGCAACCACAACTTGGTTTGATGCTCTGGTTCTACAATGATTGATGATTTTCTGTTACTCAATTTCCACATTGGTCACTTCATGATGAAATTGGCTTGAGGAAGAGATAAATAATAGTGGTGGGGGTTTGTTGGCACCCAATTTTTTGGGTAAATATCATTTGTGCAAAAACAAAGTTGTGCACACCTATTCCAATTTTTCACATGCTCAAGCAGTTGTGTGAGGGGTGAAAAGAGGCATGCACATGAGATAAAGTTTTGTTAATGTGCGCAAATTCAATATTCTTCCAATACACACTAGTCCATGTTTTGTGATACATTCCATAAATAAAGAATACACCGCATGCATGCTGGAATCAAGAAAATAATCTTCGAGAAATCTCCTCGAATGGTGACTTATGGAAGCATGAGGGAACATGGAGTAGTAAGAAGATGCATTGGCAAGGTAGTTTAGATTTCCATGATTCCAAAGAGGCTACATGGAATGCATGTGGGTGATATAAGTGTGTGAGACCAGCAGTCATAGGAGCGAGTCGGGTAGAACTAAACATGGCAGAGTGCCAAAGCCAAGAAGCAGATAAAAGGGAGAAATGACAATAGAAAGAGAGTTGGTTAGTCGGCTAGTTATTGGTTGATGGTTTTGGGTATTGTTGTTCTTGTTAGTCAATGTCTTTGAGCTCGCTCTGAGCCTTTATTTTGTAATGTCTTTGGTTGTAAGTACGAGTCCATCATATCTACAAAGTATAAAATAATGTGCATGGCACCGTGTAATGTAACACTGGGAATATGTATAAGAGATCAAGGCTCTATTGATGTCAATTGATGAGATGTTGAATGTATGTCTATGATGGTTGGATGAAGATAATAAAGATGCAATGATTCTGGCCATTTGTTATCATGTTGATCCTGAGTCAATTGAATGTGTGTATTGTTGTTATATCTTGTTAGTGTTAAGTAGTTTGAAATGGATTATATGAATCCCAATCAAGATTGATTTTTGTGTAATTATTCGTTAATCACCAAAATAAGACGAAATGATCTATGTGATCCTCATGGTGTCTTAGGTGAGACTTTATTCAATATTTGGCTGAGGATTGATATGTCGATGCCTTTGGGTTTTTGTTGGTAAACTCTAGATGAACCCTGGGCATTCAACCCCC
>JZKD02S1156845.1:231805-245235 GCA_000966675.3 Picea glauca
CCAAGGGATTACCCATCCCTATTAAACCGAGACTTTTTCATACTAAAGTTACCTCCTTTGAAATATCAAAAGAAAAATTAAATTGATGTAAGAGTGGTAGGGGGGAAAATTCAACTCACCAATTTTTGAAAGCATGTCTTGAGTACAACCACTTTTTGGAAAATATTAAAATCAATCATGCATGAGAAGAAAAGGAAATTCGAGTTGCTTTTTGGGTGACAATTTTACAAGTTGGTTTTTGGGACAACAAGGGGGAGTTGGGTTCTAGAATGAGCACCAACCATGTCATGTTTGAGAACAACCATTAGAGGGATGATTTTATGTTAAAATTGTGGGTTGGGTTCCTATAAATTGGTCTTTGATCTTGTCAATGCATTTATTGTTGAGGAAATGGCTCAAGATCCTTATGAAGGCTTTTGTGAGCACTCCTAGAGTAGCTGATAATTCCTGGAGTCCCTAACAAAGAAATTTCCTAACAAATTGAGTGAAATTGAATCCTATAGGGAGGTGGGAATCCTCGAGGGACTACATGGTAGAGAAGGGGATCCCATTCCTTGGGTTGTAGGTTGAGGGGAAAGTGAGTTGGTGTATTGGAATTGATTTTGGAGTAGAACCTGCGTTTTAGGCTATTAAATGTGGAGATTGGACATATAAGAGGGACAAATACTCTAGTGGACTAATAACCTCAACTCAGGGGTGGCATGTTGTTGATAGAAATGGAATAGAAGCACCTATGGTTATAAGGAATATCCCTTGTAAGAATCTATTCGATTCTTCATAAATATATAAGTTTTTTGTGTGATTTATTCTGGTTAAAATTTCACTGTGTAAATTTGTATTTGAATGATGTTGTGGATTGAACAATTGCATTCACATTTTTATAAATGTTGTTAATTATATGAGTAATTTAGTATGCAACTTGTTGATAATTTTATTGTGGCAAAGAAAAAATTTAATGGGTTTAGTAAGATGGGTTATTTACAATTGGTATCAGAGATTATGTTGCATCATCTGGATCGCAGGGGTCTGCTACAACAAAAATAGAGTTGCTACTTATGTATTAGTTTTGAAAATTTATGAAATTGAGAAAAATACCCAGTTTTTTGGTGTATTCGAGTCGAAAATTGATATGGGTATGTTGCGATTATAAATTTAGCAAGTGGGTTTTAGTTAGGGAGGTCAAAATCACCAAATCCATGGCAGTCATGCAGAGTATCTGGTTGGAAAAAAATTGATTTCACCTAGCAACAAAAAACTTGGGGACAAATCCCTTAATTTATCTTTTCATTATTGGTATTTAGAGTAATTGGGGTGTCTAATTGGAGAGGTTTATATGTCCACTAAAGGGTTGAATCTATCCCAAGGAGTCGAGTTGGGAATTCTCTGTAACAACTGCATCAGTCTCAAACTAAAAAACATGGAAAAATTGACAAAGTGTCGAAATGTCCTTTGGTGGCCAATATAGAGAATGTCGACAAAGGAAAGTATTTTGTGGCTGATACAAGGCGTATTGGTGAAGAAATGACTTTCACTATGTGACGTATCGATCGAGAAATATTTTTTCAAGTTACCTATAAAGGAGTCTATTAGTGAAGAAATATATTTCTAAGTTGTCGATAAAGGAGTGTGTCAGTGAAGAAATATACTATGAAGACGTTGATACAATGTATTTCAAAGAAGAAATATCTTTTGGGAGCCGCAAATAAAGGTATGTTTTGGTAAAGAAGAGAGATCTTGCACAAAAACAATGACAAAGAAAGGAGATTTTGCACTGAAACATTGGCGAGCAAAAGAGATTCCAACATCGAAAAGTCGGTGAGGAAAAGTATTTTGGGTGCCAAAATGTGTGAGGAGAAAAAAATTCCAGGCACTGAAACATCAAAGGAGAAAAGACTTTTTGGCACCAAAATGTCAGCAAGGAGAAAATATGTTTGATCATTGATAAAGGGCCTGTATTGATGAGAGAGAAAGATCTTTGATCATTGATAAAGGAGTGTGTATCAATGAGGGAAAAATATTCCAACTCACCGATATGGGAGATTTTTTCATCTATGAAGAAATATAAGGACTTGCCAATACATGAGAGAGAAAGAGAGAAGAGGAAATAAAGAAAAAAAGAGAAGAGGAGAAGAGAAGGAGAAAATAGAAAAGTTTACAAAAGAAAGTTGAGAGACAAAAACTTGTTTTTTTCCATAATAGGAGCATAAAAACTCAGAACCAACTGGAATTTAAAGTGTATTTCCATAGTCACAAGGGATACAAGAGTTCTAGTGAGGGACATTGGCTAGTTTTACTTCAAGTTTATGAAAACCACAAATTAGTGGGTTTTGAATATCAAGGTTGTGCTCAGTGATTGGGACCTATATTAAGGTTAAATTTGTATAGATAGCTAAAAAATTGGGCATGAAAATACCCAATTAGGATTCTGCCAAAATTCTCAAGGGTTTGGATTGGAGATGTCAAACCAGGGAAACATCCACTATTCTTGGGCACTTTTTGGGGATTTTTGAAATATCCAGAGGAGGTAAAGGGACCCTGGATCACTAATCTAGAAAATTTTATTTAGTTGACATTTTATCTAATCATCAACCTTAACAACTTTGACTTGGAGGAGTTTTTGCTAGTTTTTCTTTGTTTGGGAGATACCCATTTTTTGCTAAAAATTCTATGTTTGGAGGAAATGAAAAAGGACAAAGTTGCCAATTATAGATTGATGTAGAAATTGGATGGAGAATCAGATCCCAAATTTGAGAGTTTCCATGTATTCACAATCAAGATTACTATCCATACTCAATATAAAAGTTTTACTAGTTATCATCATATTTTCTTCTACTGGTGGAAGAGGTTAGCCTTGGATATTTATTGTACGAGTGAAATAGGGGCAAACAGGGTGAAACTATTGATTTCAAATGGCCATAAATTTCAACTCAAAAATCAGAACAAGGTACAAGTATAACCATTGGAAAGGTAATCCAAAGGAAAATTGATCTAGATTATATTAAGAATGAAATGGAACAAACATAGAAATGGTGGCAGCTTATCTTCGAAGAGAAAGATATGTCGACTACACTCATTCACAAAAAAATTGATTATAAAGAGGTCAAAAAGGTCCTTTTGTTATGAATCCTAAAAAAAAAAGAGGAAAAAACTATAAACATCAAAATGATAACTCTAGAAGATGAAACACCAAATATTGCAGGCCCCAAGGTGGTTTGCTGATATGTCAACTTCCTAGGGGTACAAATTTTGCATGTGATCTTCATTTGGGGTGCATGATCATTGGAAAGAAATATAAAAGGATCACAACTTTTGTTTGGGCCCAGGGTATGCCTATGGCAACCCCTAGCCCCTCAAATGTCCAAAAAATGTTTTTAAGGGCCTCAAATCAACCCCAACATTTTGGGACCTAAAAAACTGTAGAAAAAATACTAAGAAGATAAAGAACTGTTGAGTTAGTGGAAGAGGTGGGTGCACACCAATATCCACTTACATCAGTCCTCCCCCATTAGGAAAAAATGTTTTGCATTGAGTTCCCTCATTAGATGGGGAACATTTTTCATAATTTGGCTCCTAATAAGGCACTTTCCTTGGTGAACAAGCTACCCTACATTGATGACCTGATAGAGTTGTATATTCTATTTGCAGGTTCCTTTAATTTGTGTATCCATGATTCAATCAATTGTTGCCTTCTCAATGTAGTTAAGGTCAAGTTCTATAGGGACCAAGTGCTAAACTACCTCCGAGGTGTCCAGTAGAGGTGGAAAATATGGGTGAAGGAGCTCCACATTAATGAATGAATGTAGGCCAAGGAATGTGGGGATACTTAATTCAAAAAAATTCTCACCTAAATCCTTGGTGATGGTGTAAGGCACGTATATTAAAGTGGGTGAATATTGGAATGGGGTCCTACAAGGTGCTCTTTCTACAAATGTAACCAGACCTTATCACCAACCTAAAGATTGTGTGGAACCCATTGTTGGTCATGTCACTGCTTGTACTTGGCATTGGATTTCTGCAAGATGTCATGGACTTGTTGGAAGACATGCTAAATATGTTCAACAAATATGGTTTCCCTATTAGCCTCAGTTTGAGTGTGAGAAAATTCTTCCTATGTGGATGCAATGGGAAAAGCTTCATCAATTGGGGCCAATGGTTGGAACCCCAAGCAAACCTAAAAAGGATTGTGTCCAATAGAGCTATGAAAGGATTGATTTTAGTTATTCTAAACATAATGAAGACTCTCATCCCATTTGCGGGGGTGTTTGGAGTTGTACATTCTTAGGATATGCACAATCATATTCTTGACTACCTCCATTTCTCCATCGATTTGGGGGTGGAAGGAAGTTGATTTGTTGAGATTGGTGTCCATCAATTACCATAGAATAGACCAGAATGTACTCAAGAACCTGTTATCATGATCTAAAATAATATCCTTTGGTAGCCCAAAGGGAACCTAGACATGATCGAAGAAGAGCTTAGTAGTGACCTTGTCTATTATGCTCTTCTTACAGTGTGTCAAAAATTCCATCGTAGATAATTGATCAACGACCACTAAGACACTGTCATTACCATACTTGGTTGAATGTAGACTGAACTTGTAATCCATGGATATGGACTCCCAAGGCATATTAAAAGTAGGCAAAGGGGTGTACAACTCCTATATTTTGATGGTGGATTTGGCGATGGCACATGAAGTGCATGATATGATATACTTTATGACATCTTGTCGAAGCTTTGTCCAATATATTTTTTTTTTCAGTACTTCCATTTTTTATCCACGCCGAATTGCACTGCCACCTGAATACAATGAGCTTCCCAAATCAGCTTCACATGCTTGCTTGAAGGAACAAAGAAGTGGCCTAGATGGCATAAAAAACCATCTTGGAGATGAAATTTTGGAACTGGTTTTCCTATGCTCAATTTATGATAGGTAGAAGCAAAGTCAGAGTCACTGTTGTATAATTTTAGTCACCCACAGGTCTGATTCCCATAAGTGTTAATAACTATGGCTAGTGCCATAATCGGGGATTGAATGAGGTAGTATTCAACATGGTTGGTGTTTCCCTTCTTGTACTTGATATTCAAGTGGAATTGTTGCAGTTATGTGGATCACTTCTGGTGGTGGTCATTCTGTAACTTTCTTTGTGTCTGCATGAATTACAAAGGCCTATGATTAGTGTGGATGATTGTTTCCTTTCCTAGAATATAATGTTTCCACTCATGATAGGCCTACACGATGGAGTACATATAGTTTTCATAGGTGGGATATCTGCGAATAATATCAGATAGTGTTTCACTTTGATAGGCCACTAGATGTCCCTGTTGAGTGAGGACTACACCGATAGCATAGCCAAAGGCATATGTCTCAATATCAAATGACTATTATAGGTTTGGTAGTGTGATGACAAGTGTGGAGCAGAGGAAATGCTTAATATCCTAGAATTCTTTCTATTGTAATTTATACCAAGAAAACTTAGCTTTACCTCCACCCTTGGTCACTTAACTTAAGGGCCAAACGATATGAGAGAATCCCAACATGAACCTATAGAAGAAGTTGGCGAGGCCTAAGAAATTGTGGATCTATGTTATAGTCTTTGGTGATGGCCAATTATGGATGAATTGGATCTTGTCCAGTTCCACATGCATGCCATGTTCATCCATGATGTATCCCAAGTATTGAAGTCATTGCATTCTGAATGATCATTTGTCCAAATTGGGTTATAGCTTATGTTTTTGTAGGGTGATTAGGACCTATTGGATGCACTGCAAATGTTCTGCCCAGTTCCATATGAATATGAGGATGTCATCCAAATATACAACCAAAAAAGTGTTTGTGAAGGGTCACAAGATATCATCCATCATCCTCATGAATGTCGTTGGATAATTAGTCAAGAAAAAATGCATGACCAACCATTCAAAATTTCCTTCTCTATATTTGAAGGATGTTTTCAATACATTAGTTTGTTCCATCAGAACTTGGTGGTAGATGAAATTTAGATCAATATTACTAAATAAATTGGAACCCTTTAGCTGATCAAGAAGATCGTCAATCCAGTGGATTGAGTATCAATTATTGAAAATGATTTTGTTCAAGGATATATAATAAATACAAGGTCTCCATGTCCCATGCTTCTTATGTACCAACAAAATTGGGCTCCCACAAGAAAAGGAACTTGGTCAAATGTGGCCCTTGTGGAAGAGCCTGTGATTTTGATTCTTTATTTCCTCATTATTCAGAAGGGAGTTCCTATATATTGGACCATTGGGTAATGGAACACAAAGTGTCAAGTCAATGGAATGTTTTACCTGACAGTGTAAAGGTACCCCTGTAGGTGAAGCGAATATGTATCTATATTCCATTACAAACTTGTCCACTTTCTTCTTCTATGTAGAGAGATCTTGTGTAGAGGTCGTGGCATTCACAGTGACCTTTCATTTATCTTTTGATTGGAATATGAAGAGGACACACTTTGTAGTCTGATAGATTACCTTCCAACATTATTTTTCCGAGATCAATGAAATTGCATTAGTCATATGTTAGGGACCTAACCTCCCTAACCCCTCATGTAGGTAGAATAATATATTTTCCATGTAAAAAAGGCTGACATTAGTTAATAAGGCCTATTTAATAATGTGAACAAGTCTAATGTGAGAAGACTTAATAGACACTTCTTCTTCTAGAAATATCTTCTACTAGAATGTTATTTATAAGATAGAATTAGTATAAATAGGAGTAGGATGCATGATAAATGATTGTCTTGAGAATTATTTTAATAGAGTGTTTCTCTACTGGAGGTTTCCCACTTGAAGAGGCAAGTGAACATTTCTTATTATCAATAAAGGTATCATTTTTGGTGTTGTGGTTCTCTACATTTATTTCTTCGTTGGTATTTCATGCAATATTTTTGTTTACTGCTTATTATAATACATCTGGTACCTGACATGAGAGTTTCTGCTGGTACCCTGTAGGGCTAACCTCCCAAAGTAAAAATGACATTATGGGGTTGGGACTCATAAAAAAAATGATGCTTCCAAAAATAAGGATATCCTAAAAGAAGATCACAAACTACTAGTGGGGAAACATCATAGAGTACCTTATCTTTTAAGGTATTGATTCCATAGAAGAGGTGGCACGGTTGGTTGATGGAAAGGTCTCATTCTTGGCTCCACCAACCAATGGTTTATTGTTGAGGGTTTTGCATTTTCAAAACAATTTAGTCTCTTGATGACCTCAACTGAGATCAGGTTCTTTTGGTTCCTTTTTTCAATAATGGAATGTAGTGGGGTCCCCTTCACCCACATCTATGAATGGAAGAGACTCTCCCCCTCCTCAAGCTCATTTGATTTGTCTGGTTGGATATTTGTGGTTGTGATGGTAGCACTAGGTTATACATCAATGCTTCAATTTCCTTATTCTAAATTAGATTCTGAGTCAGGGTCTGACTCCTCTTATTTAAGCTCAACCAATAATGACTATTTCGAGTGGAATTCACTAGTGTTTTTCCAGAGGCTTTTGTGGAAATCACACCACTTTCTAGTGTCGTTTTTCGTCTTCTCATTACCATTATTTTCCCATGACTTAGACTGGTTTTCTTAAGGTTGGATTTCCTTTCTCTTTCCCTTGTTCTGTGAGTTAGGGCCACCTTTACCATACTTGGGTTTTTGTGTATTTTCAGATCCAAACTCCCACTTCATTTTCTGCTCGATTTTGATAGCATATTGATAAGAGGGCTCCCAGTTTGGAGATGTCCAAGAAATATATATTTGTTTGGATGTACCTATGTATTCCACTATGGTAATTCAAAACCAATTACTGCTCGGAATCTCTGATACCCATATTTGAGCCCAAGGTATGGAAATTGTTGGTGTACTTCAACATTGTTTGGTCTCTCTCTTGACATAGATTTGTCCATCTTGTGTATTGGTCATTATAGTTTCCAACATGGTAGAATTACTCCTATATGGAATCAACAAAGGCCACCCAAGTGAGTCCACTTCTGAATTTCATAGACTAATATTCATTGTGTCTCTCCCAGTAAATTTCCCACCAATATTTGACATGGGGAAAATATTTAAGGAGTGCGAAGGAGATATTTTAAGTGTGAGATTTTTTTTGAATAGAGTAATAACCATCTAATAGATTTAACCATTTCTCCAAAATCATATACATCTATCTGGTCTTCAAATAAAGGGATATCAAATTTAACTTGTACCTTGAAGTGTGTCTCACCTCTAAAATGGATACTTGTTGAAGGTGCCTCACCAATTGTTGGCAGTCATTGAAGGATCTGGGTGAAGTTTTCCATCATCTTGTTCCTCTGTAATGCAAGGGATTCCTCAAGCAATTTCTTGATATGATCTCCTACCCTGTCATATCTCTTTTCTTCTGCCATGGGAGGATTCTTGTGATACATATTTATGAGGGGATGAAATAAAACAAAAATATGACATAAACAATGATATGGTAATACTCAATTTCTATTAATGAACGAAATATGCAGGAACTGTAAAAATGTAGAGTGAAATAAACTCACTAGAATGGTGGTAGCTTATCTCTGAGAAAATATGTGATGACTACGTGAATTATTGATAATATGATGAAAATGAGGCCAAAAATGCATTTTAACATAAATCATCAATGAGAAAACCCTAAACATCCAAAACCCTACCCTCAAAATATGAAAATCCAAAAGGTTTATGGGCCATGATGTGGTTAGTTGATATGTCAAATTTTCAAGGGAATTACTTTTGCATACAATCTCCATTTGTGGTACTTGGTAGCCCATTGGAAATTTATAGACTAGGAGTACACATTTTGAATGGCCCAATAATGCCTTCGGCTGTTTATTTGGAATTTCCAGGCCAAAAAATGTTGTTTAGGGCCTCAAAATGGCCCTAGAAGTTCAGGACTTGGAAATACCGTAGAAAAATGCCACGGTGGAAACTATATTTTGAGCCAGTGGAATAGGTGGGTGGCCACTGATGTGAACCTATATGATTCCTCACCCCTTAGGAAGAAATGGTCTCCATTGCATTGAGTGCCCCCATAAAATTGGGAAAATTATACTAAACTTGATGCTTGGTGAGACACTTTCCTTGGTGTAGTAGCTGCCCTGTGCAATATTCCAGATATAAAAGGTATGCAGAACAAAAATAAATAGCTAGAAATGGCAGATGAACAACAATATAACCAGAACAACACCACGATAATACTAAAATGATAACAAAATAAAACTTTGATTACCGATAGCAATGTTCACTTGCCTCTTCAAGGGGGAAACCTCCAACAGAGAAGAGCTCTATTACAATTATATCCAAGACAAAAGTTCTCATACCCTCGATTCCTATTTATAATAAATATGTCTATCAGAAGAACCATCTAGAGGAAGATCCTTATATAAGCGAAATCTTCTATTAGGTCTTCTTACATTGGACTTATTCTTCCTTATTTCTAGACCTTATTAATATTGACCTTTATTACATGGAAATATATTATTCTACCTAAATGAGGGGTTAGGTCCCTAACATGTACTCCCCCTTAAAAACAACCTTGTCCTCAAGGCTTGAGATGGGGAAATTGCTGCAGAATGGTAGTTGGTTCACAAGTGGCATCTGCTGGAGTTGTATCTTTCCACTGGACTAACACTTCCTTGATGGTTCATTGATGCAGTCGATGCTCACGTTGGTCAAAAAATGCTTGTGGTTGTAGCCAAATGGAGCCTTCGTCATCCAAATTAGGAAGGTTGGTTTGAGTTTGGCACTTAGTTCTAATAATCTTCTTTAAGAAGGAAACATGAAAAACATTATGGAGCTTAGAATGACTGGGAAAATCTAACTGATAGGCCACCTGTCCCACACACTTGAGAATGGTATAAGGACCATAAAATTTGGGTGCCAGTTTCTGACAATGGTTAGCCTTGAGGGAAGTTTTCTTGTAAGGTTGCAGTCGAAGAAACACCTGATCCCCTTCTACAAATTGACGTTTAGAGCGACCGTGATCTGCTTGTTGTTTCATGCGATTCAGGGCCATGACCAAATTCTCTTTGAGGGTACAAAGAATATCTTCTTGAACTGTAAGTGTTTGGTCAACCACCTGGACCTTTGAGACACCTAGAAAATATGAGAGGAATGAAGGTGGATTTTTTCCATATACTGCTTCAAAATTAGTCATGCACATAGCTGTATGGTATGAAGTGTTGTACCACCATTCAAATAGTGGTAACCATTGAGCCCACTGATTCTTCCTTTCTGATGAAAAACACCTCAAATATGTTTCCAAACATTTTTTGACAAATTCAGTTTGACCATCAGTATGGGGATGATAAGCTGTGATGAGATGCAATTGGGTGCCTTGTAGCTTGAACAATTCTTTCCAAAATTGTTGGTGAAAGTTGGGCCACGATCAGAAACAATAGAATGTGGCATGCCATGAAGCTTGAAAATCCGATCCATGAAAAGTTGAGCTATAATAGATGTTGTAAATGAGTGTTGAAGAGCATAGAAATGAGCATACTTGGAAAGACAATCAACTACCACCACGATGACTGATTTATTTCTCGATTTAGGTAATTTGACAATACAATTCATAGAGATATCCCGCCAAATATCAGGTGGAATCGGAAGCAGTTGTATCGTGCTATGAGATTTGACAGTTTCACCCTTGTTGCATTGACACACATCACATTCAGCCACAAAATTACGAATGTACTGTTTTATACCCTCCCGAAAAAAAGAACGTTTGACCCAGTCATAGGTTTTGGTAAACCCAGAGTGCCAACTGTGGGTGTAGAATGAAGCTCGGAAAGCACCACGGATTTAAGTTTTGATTGTTTACTTAAATAAAAATGTCCTTTGTATCGAATTTCATCATTGAGCTAAGAGCACCCTGGGGAAACTGGAGAATTGGACTGCAATTGTTGTATTATATGTGAACTTTTGGGATCATGTATCCATTCCTGGAAAATAACTTGGAGCCAATCTGGTACAATGAAAGAGAGAGAAAAAAGAGACCCTTCATCTTCATATTTTCTGGAAAGTGCATCAACAACCACATTGTCTTTGCCTTTTTTGTAAATGATCTCATAATCATATGCAAAGAGATTAGTCACCCATTTTTGTTTCTCAGGGGAGGAAATGCGTTGTTCCATAAAATACATGAGTCTTTGATGATCTGTCTTAATTTGGAAGTCTTTCCCCAATAGATAAGGTTGCCAAATATCCACGGCATAAAAAATAACCAACATTTCCTTTTCATAGATTGATTTTCCAAATTTCTCTCGAAATTTTGTTTGCTGGTAAAGGCCAAAGGTCGACCCTCTTGCATAAGGACATCACCAATTCCTTTCCCAGAAGTATCACATTCCAGGACAAAGGTCTTTGTGAAATCAGGAAGGGCAAGGACTAGAGTGGTGCACATGGCCATATTCAAGGTTTGAAAATCCTAAGCAACTTCTAGAGTCCAAGTGGAAGAATTATTTTGAATGATTGTAGTGAGAGGTGCCACAATCTTTCCATAATTCTTAAAAAACTTGCGATAATAACCTGTTAAACACATGAATTCCTGCAAGATTTTGAGAGTCTTTGGGTGAGGTAAACTTGCATAGCTTCAATATTTTTAGGATCCACCTTGACGTCATCCTTTCCAACAAGATGATCCAAGTACTCTACTTCTGAGGCACCAAAAACACATTTATATTGTTTGAGGAAAAGTTGGTGCTGAGAGAGTAGATGGAGAACTCGATCCACATGAGCAAGATGGTTTTTCCAGGTTTTGTTGTAGATGAGGATATCATCAAATAAAACTAACAAAAAATGATGGAGAAAAGGATAGAAGACATGATTCATGAGGCTTTGGAAAGTGGATGGAGAATTACACAAGCCAAAGGGCATGACCAAAAACTCATAGTGGCTCTCATGATTTCTAAAGGAAGTATTAGGAATTTCTACCTCTTTCATATGGATTTGGTGGTATCCCAAATGAACATCAAGTTTGGTAAAGAACTAGGCGCCACTCAATTCATCCAAGAGGTCATCAATGACATGAATGGAAAATTTGTATTTAATGGTGAGTTTTTTGAGGGAGCGGAAGTCATGACACATGCACCAAGAACCTTCTTTCTTAAGGACCATGACCACAGGATAAGAGTAGGGGATCATACTAGGGATGATAACACTTGCATTGAGTAGTTCTTGAATGATTTTCTCAATTTCATTTTTTTGGGAAAAGGGGTGACGATAGGGATGAATATTGGGAGGAAGGCTTCTTGGGATAAGGGGAATGGAATGATCATGAACACCATGGGAAGGAGGGAGTCCCTGGGGAGTGGAAAAAAACATTTTATGTTTGGAGAGGATGGATTCAAGGTCTTGTGGCACATAGGGTGTCTCAGTGGCTTGGATGGAATGAAGTTAGGAAATAATGCTAGAATGACCTTTTTTGAGTAGATTTTCCATGCAATGGGAACTAATGATCTCCAGGGAACTGGCAGTGATGCCTTGAAACTTATATTTTTGTCCCTCCTGGTCAAATTTCATGGTTAATTCCTTAAAATCCATGAGAATGGGACCCAGAGTCCTTAGCCATTTCGCACCCAACACAATGTCACAACTGCCCATGTTAATAGCAAATATATGAGATTTCAGATGGTAGTCACCAATTTGGAGACACAAATTTTCACAATGCCCTCCAAATTTCATGGACCCACCATTGGCAATCATGAGTTGGAAATTATTGACTGCAGAGATATAGCAATTAGTTTCTTGGGAAATGTGATGATGAATAAAATTATGGGTGCTTCCACTATCAACAAGAATGGTGACCTTCCTATGCTTGATGTAACCAATTATCTTGAGGGTTTGGGGAGTAGAGAAGCTAGTGAGAGATTTTAGGGAAATGACCGATTCTACTTCAAGAGGGTGAAAGGGAGGGGTTATGTCTGTGGGTTCAGGTGACACAGACACAAGGTGAGCCTCAACATCCTCTTCTGAAACATCCTCTGAGATGGCCATAAAAATATTTTGTTCCTTACACTTGTGTCCCATAAAATATTTGTCATCACAATTATAACAAAGGCCTTTGAGTTGGAGTTCATCCATTTCAGCCCTAGTCAATTTCTGGATCTTGAGTGGAGTAGAAGGAGGAGTGGGAGTTACTGGTTTAGTGTGAGGAATAAAGGAGGGTTTGAGATTTTGAGAAGAGACAAATTGTTGTTCTTCCTTAGCTATTTTAGTAGCATCCACCCAACTCTGAGGATGAGCCATGAGGACATGAGCACGAATCTCATCCTTGAGACCACTAATAAAACATTCTCAGGACAAAACATCAGGCATGCCCTCTATACGAAAAACTAGTCACTCTAAAGAAGATATAAAGTCTTCCACTGTGCCAAATTGTTTCAACTTTGTTAAATGGCCTTAATGGTTGGTGTCAG
>JZKD02S1156845.1:248200-266950 GCA_000966675.3 Picea glauca
GCCAAAAGTCATGTGGGCCCCGTTTGGGTAAGTTAGTACATCAACTTCCCGGGGTCGTAACTTTTGCATACGATCTCTGTTTTAGGCGTGTGATAGCTTGTTGGAAAGGTATCATTGAGTAGATTAATTTTGGGGGCTCAATCATGCCTTTGGCTATAATTTAGAACCTCGATCTCAAAAACCTTCATTTGGACCCTCGAAATGGCCCCGTAAGTTAAAACCTGCTAAAAATAGTAAATTGCCAAAATTGTCAGAAAGTTGTTTTGAGCCAGTTGGAAAAGGTGGGTGGCCACTGATATCCACCTGAATCAAGTGACCGATCGATTTATCTATGGAGGGCTTCAAGAGATATAGGACGATCCATATACAAGTGCTATAGGATGCGCTACCACTTGAAGGGGTACGAACAGGGGTTACAAGGGTGGCCAAAAAATGTGCGCTTAAGTACCACTTGTATTTCCTACGTGTATGAATCCCTGACTGTGGGTTTATGCACGTAACGATAGATCTCTATAGCTTAAAGACTCCATAATACGTCTCTACCCTGAAAATAAATTAACCCACAATTTTCTACCGAGGAACCTTACTCTGATACCACTTTTAATATTCCAGATATAAAAAGTATGCATAACAGAAATAAATAGCTCGAAATGGTAGATGAACAAAAATATAACTAGAAAAACACCACGATAATACCAAAATGATAACAAAATAACACTAGAAATAACACTTTGATTACCGAGAGCAATGTTCACTTGCCTCTTCGAGGGGGAAACCTCTAGCAAAGCAGAGCTCTATTACAATAATATCCAAGACAAAAGTTCTCATACCCTCGACTCCTATTTATACTAAACATGTCTATCAAAATAACCATCTAGAGGAAGATCCTTCTAGAAGAAGAATCTTCTATTAGGTCTTCTTACATTGGACTTATTCTTCCTTATTGCTAGGCCTTATTAATATTGACCTTTATTACATGGAGAAATATTATTCTACCTACATGAGGGGTTAGGTCCCTAACACCCTGCTTTGACAACCCGATAGTGTTGGATATTCTATTGGTTGGTTCCCTTAACCTGTTTTTCCATGATTCGATCAATTATTTCCTATTCCATATAGTCATGGTTGAGCTCTATAAGTGTTAGTTTCTATGCCACTTCTGATGTGTCCAATAGTGGTGGAAAATATGGCCGAAGGAGGTCCACATTGAATACTGGGTGCAATCCAAGGAAGGGGGGGAATACTTAACCCAAAATAATTGTCATCCAAATCCTTGGTGTTGGTGTAAGGACCATAGTGAAGTGGACACAATTTTTGATGGGGACCTGTAAGGAGTTTTTTATACAAATGCAGCCAAACCTTGTCTCCCACTTGGAACTTATGTGGAACTCAGTGTTGATCATGACATTGTTTGTATTTAGCATTGGATTTTTGTAAAATATATTGGACCTATTGGTGGATTTATTGGATGCATTCAATGAATTTGGTGGCTTTATCGATATCATATTGAGCATGGGAAGATTCTTCCTATGTGGACGCAAGGCGCATTGCTATATCAATGTGGACCAATGGTTGAAATCCCAGGTCCACCTGGAAAGGGCCGTGGTTGGTCAAGCTATGGAGGGATCTATTGTAGTTGTTTTAAACATAAGGAAGGATCTCATCCCATGTGCATGGATGCTTATAGTTGTACATGCACAAGATATGCATGATCATCCTATTGATGACCTCTTCCTGTCCATCAACTTGGGAGTGGAAGTTAGTGGATTTGATGGTCTTGGTGTCTAGTAGTGACCAAAGGCTCAAACATAATGTAATTAAGAACATTTTGTCCTGATCTGATATGATGGCCTATGGTAGTCCAAAGTGTACCCACACTCACTCAAAGAAGAGCTTGGAAGTGGCCTTGGCTGTGATAGTCTTCTTACAAGCTGTCAAAATGGCCATATTAGAGAATCAATAAAAAAACATGAATACACAATCATTTCCATGCTTGGTTGAGGGGAGACCTAACATGTAGTCCAACGAGATGGATTCCCAGGGCCTATTGAGAGTAGGAAGAGGGGTGTATAACACATGTTGTTTAATGGATGGATTAGCGATGTAAAAAGAACTGTAGGATCTAATTTACTTACTGACATCCTTTTGAAGCTTCGACTAATATAAATACTTTTGTAGTACTGCCATTGCCTTCTCCACACCAAAGTGTACTACCACCTGATTGTAGTGGCATTCCCAAATTATCTTAACACACTCACTTGAAGGAACAAAAATATGACCTATATGGAATAACATTCCATCCTAAATATTAAAGTGTGCAACGATCATGCTAGTTCCCAACATTTGATAGGTCATAACGACTTCACAGTCATTGTCATATAGTTGTGACCACCCATAGGTCTCATTCCAACAAGAGTCAAGGACTATGGTTATTAATGAAACTAGAGGTCAACTAAAGAATTCAACAACGTTATTGGTGATCCCTTATATTAAATGTTGAGGTAAAACTATTGCAAATATGTGGACCAATTTTTATGGTGGTCATTTTATAATTTTCATTGTGTTTGGATGAACCAAAGAGGCTTATGGTTCGTATGGCTGACTATCTCTTTGTTGGCACGTAGTTATAAGACCCTAGGTTGAATTATCTTAAGAAAAAAAAACCTTCAGACATTGACCCTTTCGATATCACTTGCATGTAAGTGAAGTCTCACCCGAGGCATCTAATGGGGCTATAGGAACCAAGTTTCTATAGTAGCGGGGTAATGGGAGGAAATTATCTTATTCATTCTTACTTATCAAGTCCATGTGCATTATATTGTATTTTTTCTTCCTTGGTTACTTATTGAATTCAGTTAAATAATACCATTATACTTCAGATTGCAACATAACCCAATTACTGTAACATTCATAACTATTGTGAAATGATCATATAAAAAACAAATCTAATCTAACATGCATATGAGAATATTCATGATCAATCACTTAAAATACAAGGAGAAACAATGGTTAAAGTGGTTCACCCAACTTTGGGCTACGCCCACAATGACTGGATTATTTATTATTCTTGTTGTAATCATCTCAGGATATGCACTGTACTTGCAATAGGTATATCATGCTATCTCTCTCTCCATCTTACCTAACCACTCTGAAGTGCAAGTATTTATCCCTACAACTTCTCCCTAACATTCAAATATAGACCTTTTCAGTCTCAGTCTATTCTCTCACTCTCCTCACACCAGTCTCTAAACACAAAACATAACATACCCGTCATGGCTTTGATAGAACCCCTAATATGCCCAACCTATTGCATATTTATACATTAATTCTAGGGCTCAAAACCCTACTTTGCTTATCCCAAAAACCAAATTACAACTCATTCTGACTCATGATAAATCATGTTGAATTGTTGTTAAGGATTTATTTTCCTACTTTTATGTCTACATGCTTCTTTTGCACTCCTGACTACTATTCTTCCTACTTTTTCACTTATTTTTTCATTTGGCATGTTGAACTACTATCCTTCCTTTTCTCCTGTGTTCTTCTCTTTATTTATTATCTTCTTTATTCTCCCACTTTATTCTCTTCTAAGTGTATTCGTAATGTGAATTGCACTCTTGCATATGCCCCTACTCTGCACTCCCAAGCTTGGATGTTCCTTTACTGTGCACTCTGCTCCTGCTTTGTCTTATTTCTTGTTCTCTTATGCATATCCTCCATACTTATGATTTTCATGAAAACTCTATCCAAAATGCATGCCCAACGTGCCCTCAACACTTACTTGCGGCTCCCCCTGAGCCACTCAAGCCTGTTGCACACTCCTCCATGCTTCTATGAAATTTTGGGAGGTGTCCTTTGATTTTGCAACATCATTTATTATTTATTTCTTTATTACCAAAATCTCCTCTACATGCTATGTAGTCAGGGTAGTGAGATTCTCTTCTATGTCATGCACTTCTTGCTTCACTTTTCCCTACACAATTTCTAGCTCTCCTATTACCCTTAGTGCTTCATCTTGTAGTGGGCCTAATCACTATTGAAGGATCTTATGATGGTCCCTTAACTTTTCAATTTCATCATAGGACTGACTTTGTTCCAAAATGGCCATCATTTTTTCAATAGGTGGGAGAGTGTTGATGCTCTCTGAAGCCTTCTTCACCTTTTCCTATGCATCCCTCAATATGGTTTCCATGAACTTCATTTATGGATCCTCCACTAGGTTGGTCTAGATCTATTCACTTTCCTCGCATATATTTGCACATTCCCCCTCCAACTTCTTGATATTTTCTACTACTGTCATCATTGTTCTTTATTTTCCTACCCTTTTTTCTTTCAATGTTGTTGGCTCTTTGCATAATTGCAAGTCCTCAATCCTTGTGCAAAATATTTTGATGACTTCACTTACCCTAGAGACCTATTCTTCCCTGGTGGCATCCACTACTAATGGGTCTTCTGAAATTTCCTTATACAACTTTTGGATGACCACTTGTGGCTTCTGTGCCATTTTCTCAGCTTCATCCTTCTCTTTTAAGGATTTCTCGACCCTTTCCTCAGCCTCATTTCTTGCCTTCATTACTCCTTCCACTTTTTCTTCAAATTCTCTCTTTTCTTGCAGAGTAGTTGTATATTTTTGCTATGATTCTATATTTTCATCTGTCACCTTGATCAATTCTCTCTCTTCTTCGTCTACGTGGATCTTGATCTCATGCATAATACCTACCTGTAATATTTGGAGTACATATCTATAGGTCTTCGTGATCAAGTTTTATCCTTGAGATCTAAGGAACGTAGAAGTCGTCTGGCTGAGGTGACAAGGTACGGTGACTCATCCATGGTGGTGTGGATTCATACTTAATGAGACATGTGCCACCTGGATTTATGCGCATCACCTAACCCATAGGGCCCTTTGATTGTGACACACATCATCCCGAGTGAGGACACGTGTCTCCTCTGACCCAACTACATGTTAGCCGTTGGTACATGCCCACCTAGCCAACATGGTTGGTGAAGGGACTGGGACTTCGAGACTCCTAAACTTTGGAACTCTAGAGGATTTGGAGCATAGTATCGTAGAGAGTCCAAAGAAGACCCGAATCTTGAATTAGAGGAAGTACTCCGGAAGAGTTGAAGAGTGGAGGGTCAAGACCTCCCAAAGCTAGAGACCCAAAGTCAATCTCAGTCATTGGATGTGAAAAGAGAATGGACCATCAATTTGACCTATGTTTGTCTACGAGTCTAGAGTCCAACAGAATCAGAGTCAATTGATTCAACAACACCCGAAGTCTGAAGTTCCGATGCACGCGAGGGACCTATTGAGTCAGACCCACGTGGAGGTCTTGTGGCCTCTACCAATGAACATCAGAGGAACTTAGGAGAGGTGTATCCACCAATTATGAGCTCAGTTCTGAGCATGGCGACCATGGATGGAAAGCCTCGGACGAGAAGAATAGGATTTAAGACCTCGAATGGAGGACTTGAGTTCTTAAGAAGAACAAAATTTTGACGCCCTACCATCAGTGTGATACAAATTGGTATCAGAGAATGGTTACAACACTTGGCCTTCTTGGGCTCATGGACATGTTGCGTAAATACCATATTTAAATAACTTTAAGGGTGATACCCTACCTTACCTCATTCCTAAAGAGTATGGTTAATCCCTTACTGTAGAAAATAATGAAATCTTCATGTTGTGTGTGTGTATTTGAGAAATATGAAATATGTGTTGTTCATGAACTAATAGACTGTTAGCTAACAACAAGTGTTTTGTCTGCAATCAAGCGATCAATCAGTCGTGGGAAATTGCAAGCATAAAGGATGGTGATGCGCCATGAAGTGGGGGAGGGATCCCACAATAGAGACCAAGAATATGACGAGAGGACGGCGATAGAGATCCCTATGGATCTGACTGAAACCGTAAGGAGTCTCATGGTCGAATTACAGAGTTTCAAGGCCGACAACGGGAGATTGATAAAAGAGAAAGAAAAACAAAAATAAATTAATGAAGTCTTGTTGCAAAGTTTATCTGACATACAGAGACAGTTGCAGCATGGACCTGCAACTAGTAATGTGAACTGACGATAGACGAAGAGGAGCCGAAGTCCACCTGAGATATGAAAATGTGGTCCCATAAGTGGCCACACTAGGAGGAGTACCTCGAGGAAGTTCCAACCTGGAGAAAGGGGGAACTCATTGGGAGAATCCTCTAGAAAGGAAACTGGTGACTTAGAGGGATATTCTAGTAGTAAAACTAGCTCACATTCTCAAAGGAAAAGGAAGAAACAAAAGCATTCCAAAAGTCATGAACCTGAAATTTTCAAGAAATCCAGACCAACCTCTTTTGATGGTGAGATTAAGAAAGGGGAAGAGGCAGAATCTTGGCTTCTTGGACTAACCAATGCTCCTGCCACTTTTATGTGTTTGATGAACAATGTACTCAACAAATTCCTAGAGAGATTTGTATTGGTTTTTATTGATGATATATTAATCTAATCCAAGAATAGAGAGGAGCATGAAGAACATCTTAGAATTGTACTTCAAGTGCTAAGAGAGCATCATCTCTATGCTGAGTTTAGCAAGTATGACTTTTTCCAGAAACAAGTCCATTACTTAGGCCATGTTATTTCTAAAGAAGTAGTAGCAGTAGACCTTGGCAAGATCATATCTATCATGGAATGGCCTACTCCAAAGTATGTTTCAGATATCATATCCTTTATGGGCTTAGTAGGATACTATAGAAGGTTCATAAAATGATTTTCCAAGATTGGTTTCCTAATCACCGCCCTTCAGAAAAAGGGGGTTAAATTCATTTGGACACTAGAATGTGAAGAAATATTTCAGTCACTGAAATAACTTTTAATCCGTGCACCCATGATGATTTTCGACCCCGATAATGATTTCCTCATGTGTACATATTCCTGCAAGGAAGGACTTGGAGGAGTCCTTATGCAAGAAGGATGTGTGATTTTCTATGAGTCCAGAAATTGAATGAGAATGAAATTTTTTATGTGACCCATGATCTGGATTTGTCTGCCATAGTGCATGCTTTAAAAATGTGGAGGCATTACCACCTGGGTAGGAGTTTTGTACTTATGACCGACCATTGCAGATTGAGACACTTGTTTGATCAACCAAAAATCAATGCCAGGAAATCTAGATGGATGGCTCTCCTTAGTGAGTTTGATTTTGAAATCAAACATATTAAAGGAAAGGAAAATAGGGTGGTTGATGCCCTTAGCAGAAGTATGAAAACGATTCACCTGGAAGTGGTGAGAACCTATAAAACGTATGTCAGGGAAAGAGTTAGGAATGCAAAAGAAACAAATTCCTTCTTCAATACCGTGACATTGTATCTAAAGAAAGAGCTCGTGGGGCTAAAGTATGAAGGCTATCAGATGTTGGACAAAGTTCTACTGACTTACAAAAAAATATTGTATATTCCAAGTTGTGACAACTTAAAGACGTTCATAACGGATGAACTACAGAAGAGACCATATACTGGTCATCCAGGATATCAGAAAATGATCACGACCACTAGGAAATAGTTTTATTGGCCTGGAATGAAAAAAGATATAGCTGACTATCTATCTAAGTGCCTAGAATGCCAGCAAGTTAAGGTAGAACACCGATACCCAATAGGATTTTTTCATCCTATACCCATTTCAGAATGGAAATGGGAAACCATTTCCATGTATTTTATCACCATGTTACCAACATCAACTAGGCAGAATGATGCCATCATGGTAGTAGTGGACAAGCTAAGAAACTCTGCTTACTTTATTCCTGTCAAATCAACTTGTAAGGAAATATATATTTCTGACATCTTCATGAAAGAGATATTCATATTGCATGGCATGCCTAAGGATATTGTATCCAACCAAGATACAAATTTCACTTCAATATTTTGGAAATCCTTGATGGATGGTTTTGAGACTAAATTGTTTTTTAGCACAACTTATCACCCTCAAACCAATGGACAGACAGAAAGAGTAAACTAGATATTAGAAAATATGTTGAGGATTAATGTAATGCATTAGCCTAAGAAGTGGGAAGACTACCTGTTGTTGGTAGAGTTTTCCTACAACAACGGTTACCAAGAGTCATTGAAGATGAGCCCTTTCAAAGCCCTCTATGGTAAATCATACAAGACACTAGTTAACTGGAGTAATCCAGAGGATAGAGTTAAAATCAGACCTGACATGATGAAAGAGATGGAACAACAAGTGATCTAGATAAATAAGAATTTAAAAATTTCTCAGGATAGACAAAAACTTTACGATGATAGAAAAAGAACCCCCAGAGAATTCAAAACAGGAGACCATGTCTATCTCGAAGTTAGGCCCAGGAAGAGTTCCCTAAGAATGGGAGCTTATGCCAAGCTGGCACCTCGGTATTTTGGACCCTTTGAATTTTTAGATAGAGTGGGACCTGTAGCCTATAGGCTAGCACTCCCTCCCACAATAAAGGCACATACTGTTTTCCATGTTTCATTATTGAAGAAATATGTGCATGATTATAATCATATAATTGACTGGTATGTGATCTAGGTGTAGTCAGAGGGAGAATTCCTACTAGAACCTCAATTCATACTAGATAGGAAGGAAACCCCACTCAGGAACCGAACCATTGCATAGGTCAAGGTGGAGTGGAAACACTTTGGCCCAGATGAGGCCACGTGGGAAATGGAGGATTCCATGAGACAAACATATCCATTTTTGTTCACTTATATCGAGGATGATGTTCCTTTAAGGGGGAGGGAATTGTAACACCATGTTTCCCCCAGCTTGTAAATATAGCTATAATGGCCAAGAGACTATGTCAAACTTCATATGTGTGCATGTTGATTCGATGGACCTTTGTATGAAAGGTAAATGAATGTAACTTTTGTTATTTACTAGAAAATGGATAAGTGTTGCATGACTAATAGAAGGGGGTGCACTAATAAATACCACAAATGCTATGAAAAGAGATGGTGAAGGGGACTAGGAATGGTTGCATTTACCTTCACCAAACCAGTACTTATTGGATTTAATTGCTCAGGACCGGAATATTCCTCTAACCTAGAAATGAATTACAGTCAGGATGGTAGGTGGGAAGACCTCCTCAAGAGTTAATGAGGGGATGGGGCAGAGAACCCATTTGTAAGGCTTCCAGACCTATCTGTGGGCTGGGAATTCGAGCCACATGAAACCTTGTTGAAAGAGGCAAGAAGGGAAGGTGTGGTGGGAAAAGGGAGACCTGTGAAGAGTGTAGAGGAGCGGAATCTTCCGAGTTCAAGGAAGAACTAGAAAATGAGATTTATGGTAAGAGGAATTGGCAAATAAGGTTATGATACAAGCTGATAGTTGAGGTCGGTCCTCCTTGCTTGGTATCATGTAAACCAGTGCCAAGATCCTGCAGGAGGAGGAGATTAAACTTCGTCCCTACTGTTGTTGAGCCAAAAGGAGAGATGTTGTTTCAGAGCATCACGGTCTAGCTCGGGGGTGGCTAGTGGTAAATGCATTTGGAGTGATTGAGACTATGGTTGGGTGTAAATGGGAACCCCTTTCTGTAGTCGCTTCACGTTTTCTGGTTCTGATAAGTATTTTCCCTATTTTATGTGTTGTGCTGGAATAATGGATGAATTCTTGGATTTATGCATATGTGTAATTATAAATATTTTCTGTGTGGAATGGTTACGGTATGTACATGCCTCCTTCTCCTTGAAAACCTACACCCTCGACCAATAGTTCTACACCCCAACTTAGTTCTAGATGCTTCTTGGGGCATAAGCTAGTATGATGGTCAAGATGGGATATGTAGTGTTGATCTGAACCTCTCCGTCTGAAAATGACACCTCTTTCATAATCCTTGTCGCACGACCAATATTCCAAGACCAAGTCCTTAACCATTTCATGACAAGCTCCGGAAGGGTAGCGAAAGTGGAAGCCTTTAAAAGGGGAGTTCCCTTTGTTTAGAAGACAAGTGGATTAGATACATTTGAAAGGATCCATATGACCAATACCCAAGAACCTTGGGCTAAGCCTAAGGAAGCTATGTCCCCTTGGCTTCGTAGCTCCGGAAGTACCAGACTTTGGAGTAAGACCAACCTTGCCAGATTTACGTGGACCAAAGGTAACCGGGAGACTTGGTCTCCTGTGAGGTTAATGGGAGATAGGTGGCTCCCCAGGTGGTTTGGTGAAAGTATCTCACCAATTAAACTGAGGCTCGAAACCCCGAAGGTCGGATCTGCAAAAGACCCAGCACCATATATCGCAGGATCCCTCAGATCATTTCCCAACCATCGATATATCGAGGATTCATAGTGCTAGTCCCTTTAATTTAGAGAGTGGACGCTTCGAAAGGTAAAAGGAGTTTCAATAGAAACACTCTCGAACTTCGAAACCTCGAGTTAACTAGAGCCATAGATCTATAGGTCTATGTGAACGAGTTTTATCCGTGATATCTGAGGAACATAGAAGTTGTCCTCCCAAGGTGATAAGGTATGATGATATAATCCATGGTGACGTGGATTAAAACTTAACGAGCCATGGGCCACCTGGATTTATGTGCATCAACTACCTCATAGGACCCTTGGATTGTGACACGCATCATCCCGGGTGAGGAGATGTGTCACCCCTGACCCAACTATGTGTTAGCCCCTGGTACATGCCCACCTAACCAACATGATTGGTGAAGGGAATGGGACTTCGAGAGTCCTGAACTTCATAAGTCCGGAGGATTTGGAGCATAGTATCGTAGAGAGTCCAAAGAAGACCTAAAGCCTGAATTAGCAGAATTACTTCGAAAGAGTTGAAGAGTGGAGGGTCGAGAACTCCCAAAGCCAAAGACCCAAATTCAATATCAGTCGTTGGTTGTGACAAGAGCATGGACCGTTGATTTGACCCATGTCTATCCACGAGTTCAGAGTCCAGCAGAATCAAATTCAGGTGACTCAAGAACACCCAAAGTCTGAAGTTTCGATGTGTGCAAGGAACCTATTGAGTCGGACCCACATGGTGGTCCCATGGCCTTGACCAATGAACACTAGAGGAACTTGTGAGAGGTGTATCTACCAGTTCTGAGGTTGGTTCTGAGTGTGGCGACCATGGCTAGAAAGACCTGGACGAGCAAAATAGGATTTGAGACCTTGAATGGAAGACTTGAGTTCTTAAGAAGAACAAAATTTTGACGCCCCACCATGGGTGTGTTACAGATAATATATATAAGGGAACTTAAGTCCTACAAGAGAACATTTAGTACTGCAAGCGATGATGGGTTACCAAGAATATTCCTCACACCCAATGGGTTCATCATTTTTTTCATACTATATATATGGTTCTCAGGAGTTGGTACATTCAAGAGGAGATTCGGTGAAAAACAATGTATTGGGTCCAGGTAAGCACATAGTTTTGTGCAACATTATATTTTACTGCTAATAATCCTACTCAAATGAAGGAACTCCTTCGGATCAAGGATTTTTTTCCATCGTCAACCTAAGGATGCCACCCCAAAGGTTGTTTGTGCATATCATCAGCCAGTGGAAAAGTTGAAAGAAGTTTTCCACTACTTGAAGGTTGAGGTGGATGAAATTGATGACGATGATCCCCAGGGAATATAGATCAAAGAATATGAGTGAAGCACACACTATAGGGAAAGGAGGTGGAGATGGTTGCATCAATCTATGGCCTCCCAATAAAGAAAAAGAAACCTAATATCGACACTGAAGAAGTGCCCAAAATGGATATAATTGGAGACTATTGGGATAAGAATATTGTTACCAAGTTCGTCGACTTACTCAAGGAATACGGGGACTTGTTTCCCCTTAGCTTCTCAGAGATGGAGGGAATCAAAAGATCCCTAGGGGTGATGAAGATTCAACTCAAGTCGGTTGCAAACCAGTCAAAAGGAGGTCTTGTCGATTAAATACCAAATATATATAAAAGATGCATAAAGAGTTGGAATGTATGTTGGATGTTAGAATTATTTTCCTTGTGGAAGAGTCATATTGGATTAGCCCCATGGTGGTGCAACCCAAGAAAAATGGTGACATCAGAACATGTGAATATCTGAGAAGTATTAATGTAGCATGTTTCCGCGTGCCTTTCCCTACCTTGTTCATCGATGTTGTTCTGGAGAATGTTGGAGGATGAGAAGCATACTCTTTTAAAAAAATATTTTTGAGGTATCATCAAGTTCAGATCGCAGAATAAGATCAATCCAAAACCACCTTTGAAACATAATGGGGTTACTTTGCTTACCTTGTGATGCCATTTGGACTAAAAAATGCACCCACAAGTTTTTCCCAGATAATGGTTGTGGCCTTCAAAGAATTTGTTCATAAGATCCTTGAAGTTTATTTGGATGACTAGACAATGTTTATTTTGCTAAAGGAGCACATGAAATCCCTTTGCTTGATGTTGGATTGATGTCGTCAACTCCAGAATTCTCTGAAATTGATGAAGTACATATTTTTTACACCTTTTGAAACTCTATTGGGGAATGTATTTTGTAAGGATGGATTATGAGTCGACCAATATAAGATTGTCACCATACTGGATATGGTGGTCCCCACATAGATGTTCGAGCTCCATGCAACATTGGGTCATATGATATATTACCAGATCTTTGTTTAGAACTATGCACAAATTGCAACCCCTTTGGATAAGCTTCTGTGTAAATATATCAAGTATGTATGGACATAGGAATGTCAAGAAGCCTTGGATACCCTAAAGGAGAAAATAATCACTACATCAATTCTAGTGTTCCCTGATTAGTCTAAGTCATTTCATGCTCATGTCGATGCATATTCTATTGCAGTGGGAGCAGTTCTTTTGCAACCTAGCAAAGGAAATATTGATCATCTAGTCTATTTTGATAGTCAAAAGTTGTCTAATGTTGAGAAAAATTATACAACAACTGAGTGTGACAACCTCGCTATGGTGTATGCCTTGTAGAAGTTTCATCATTATTTGTTTGGAAACCCATTTAAATTCTTCACAGAACATTCCTCACTTAAGTATTTGGTTAACAAGCTAGTATTAGAGGGGATAATATGCCTTTGGTTGTTTCTCTTCCAGGAAATCAAATTTGAGGTCGTTTTCAAGCTAGGAAAACACAATGTTGGCCTAGATCATTTGTCGTAGATTGATTCTAGTGAAGGCATCCAAAGTCTTGATGATGAAATCCCCAATGCAAAACTTTTCTGCATCAAAGAAGTGCTCGATCAATTAGCTAATATTGTGGAATTACTCACAATCAAACATGCTCCAATGGGGTATACTCCAACCCTACACTATCAACCGGTGACCCATATCACAGACTATCAATTGATTGCTAGACATATGTATAAGCTCAGAGTTGATGGAATTCTGTGCAGATGTGCCTTACACCATGAACATGGCCCTTTGTTGTAAGAATCCCATGAGGGTATTGCAGGGGAACACAATATTGGCAAGTATACCATGCAAAAGGTTTTTTGTGTAGGGATTTGGTGGTCGTCACTCTTCGTCAATGCCAAGGAGTATTGTAAACATTGTGACGTATGTCAACACATCAAAAATACTTTCCAAAGAGACAAGCTCCCTAGGTTTCCGGTTACAACATTGGAACCTTTTGAAAAATGGGATGCTGATTTTGCGGGCCCCATCAATCCCTCGTGTGTCATACAGGTGCAAGCTAAATTATTATGGAAATTGAATATATAAGGAGATGGGATAAAGTCACACCTGTTAAGGACTAGACAACATAAATGATGTTGCAGTTCATTTTTTAGAATGTGATTACCATATTTGGTTTTCCAAAGATTTTGATGAGTGACCAAGGATCATATTTTATGAACAAAACCATTCCAGAACTCACTTAGGAGTTTATGATTCATCACCATAAGAGCACTCCATATCATCCTCTAGCAAATGGTATGTTTGAATCTTTCAATAAAATTTTAGAGCATGCATTAACTAAAGTTTTTAATGTGCAACATGATGACTGGGATAAATGGATCCCCATAGTATTATGGTCATATTTAAAAACCTTCAAATGGTTGACGAAATACACTCCATTATTATTGTTTTATGGAAAAGAAGCAGTCGTGCCTTTAGAGTTTGTTGTTCTCAGCTTAAGGATTTATCTAGCTACTCACATGATAGATGAACACTCACTTCAACACAAGTTGCAAGAACTCATGGAGCTTGAGGAAGATCGTTTGGTAGCGAGATTCATCCAAGTGGTCGAAAAACAGAGGCATAAGGCATGGAATGATCGCAATATCTGCCATAAAATCCTCCAACCAAGTTCGCTAGTGTTGTCATATGAGAGAATTTTTTTTCAACACCTTGGAAATATACATATGTGTTGGTTGGGTTATTTCCACCTGGTCTACATTAGTGAAGCTGGTGCCTCCAAATTGGATAAAATTTAGGGGCACAGGCTCAAGGGACTTGTTAATGGCAGCCACTTGAAGGCATACTATGGCCCACAAGGGTCTTTTGTCACTTAGCTCCATTTATCCATCCTAGAGTTTTCTAGAATATGATTAGCGTAGGATATAGAGTAGGTATAAGAGTACATAATTGGAATATGTTACCTTTTTGGAATCATAACATACACTCCAATCACACAAGTGGAATAGATAGATTGAAAACTTTTCATATTCCCAATATCTCAAGTCCACGATGCAGTTATGGCTTCCATAAAAAGTAATGGCTTTGGTAGGGAATTCACATGGGACTAGGCTAAGCTCCCTTCCACTCCCTTACTTTGAACGATGAAGCAATATGGCTCGGTCATATCACTCACAACTCTGGAATGTAATTATTTATGATTCCAAAAGGCACATCACCCATACAATGGATCTGAACGATTATCTCCTGACTTGTGGGGATTTTTTGGGAATTTATTAGTCATTTTTTTGTCTCATTTCGGCTTCCACCTCCAACCGTTATCCACTCTATATATATCCTCTTTTTACTATGCATCCATCTAAGAAATTCTTTGAGTCCCATTCTCTCTCATCCTCCCATATCGCTCCCATCCCCGTTTGACTTCCCCTCACCTCTATATTTCCATTTTCCACTAATCTTAGCATCTCCCATTATGGGTCTCCTTTCATGGCCCAACTTCACATCTATCTTGAGACGTGGAATTCCTAGTCCATCTAGGAAGCCTGAGAACCCACAATCCAATTTTCATGAAGAATAACACTTTGTCATCAAATGTTAGGTAGAGGTCCCACCCTCTTATTCACCAATAAGACACCTCCAAGTACCACACGGTTCCCTGAACTATGATTTAAAGCTATGACAATATGCCATCTCTCTAGGCCCACAGTTGGTTTTCCTGTTGCCATGGATAGTCACCTTTGATAAAGTGGATATCCCAAGACTGCAGGTTATCCTCTCCACCAATATAGGAGGTCCTCATCTTCAATATTCCACTACTAGAAAAAAAAAATATAGGAGGAGGATGATGGTCCCCCCTAAGGGAGCTCTTCCTTGGGATCTAATTCTTGTAGGTCAACGAGTAACTTGGCTAAGTTCTAGCTGTCGTGCTTGGTTCAGTTAGGGGACCAGTCTCATTATGATGTGATTTAAGCAGATCCCTCATTCATCACCAAAAAAATCCTTGAAGAGAGAGAGTTCAAGCAGATGGACAAATGAATTCCAAATCCATCGTTGACCTCTAGGAGTGCTCAACTCATTCCAGGACGTGTGTCAGGTTGAAACTACATCATGGACAGATGATTTTCTCTTACTCAACCTTGGATGCAACTATGGCTTGGGTTGATGCTCTAGTTCGTCAACAATGATGATTTTCCCGTATTCAATTTTGTCTCATTGGTCACTCCACGAGGAAGTTGGCTCAAGGATGAGCCAAGTAATAGTGGTAGGAGCATGTTGGAACCCAAATATTTAGGTAAATATCGTGCACGCATATTCTAGTTTTTACTCTAGCAAGTCGCTATGCGAGGGGTGACAGGAGGCACGTGCTTCAGGTCAAGTTTTGTTATTTACGTGATAGTGTGAGTTATGAAAAATGAACATCATTCCAAGATTTTTGATGCACACCAAAAATCAATAAGACACCACATGCATGCTAGAATCAAGAAAGAATCTTCAGGAAATATCCCCGAATGATTACTATAGGAAACAAGGTAGTTGAGATTTCCACGATTCCTAAGAGGTTACGTGGAATGCATGCGGGTGATAGAAGCATGTAGGAATGAAAAATAGAGGACTGAGTGGGGAAGAACTGAAAGTGATAAAGATCTAGAGACGAGAAGAAAATAAAATGGAGAAACAACAACAATAATAGATTTAGCTAGCTTGTTAGTCACTTGGTTGTTGTTGTGATAGTTGTGGGTATTGTTTTCATTGAGCTTGCTTTGAGCCTATGTTTTGTATTTTCCATGGTTGTAATTATGGGTCTATCCCATTGGTAGAGTCTAAAAGGAAGAGGATGATGCTCTATAATGTAACATTGGGAAATCGCATAAGAGAGCAAGGATCTATTGTTTTCAATGAATGAATCTCTTAATGTATGGATTTGGTGATGGAATGAAGATAATAAAGCTGGATTAATTATGTTCTTATGATATGTTACTTACGTTTCAATGCAATATGTATTGTTGTTGCTTATTATCAGTTGTTAAGTAGTTTTCAATGGATTGTATGAATGCCCACCTAGATGGAATTTTTTCCAACTAGTCCTTGCTCATCATCAAGACAAGACCATATGGTCTATGAGATCCTCATGGAATCTCAGGTGAGACCTTATTCAGTCTTTTGTTGAGGATTGATATGTTGATGCCTTGAGGTTTTTGTTGGTAAAACTTTGGACAAACCCTGGGTCTTCAACCCCCCATCATTCAGAACAAAGTTATCGAATTAACAAGAAGTATGACCTCAAAACGAGAAATCTTTCCCAAAAAATCCATACTTTTTCATAAAAAAACATGAAAATAAACCCCCAAATCAAAAAGTGGTGCTACCGATAGCACCATTTTTTCAAACGGGGTCAAAATTTCAAATTTTTTCAAGCATGGCCTTCAAAACTCATGCAATAGCTCAAAAAAACCTTAAAATTAAAACCTAAATAAAAAAATGATGCTAACTAAAGAAAAACAAAATGTTAAAATTATGGCTCATTACAACCTAATTGAAACCGTGATTTTGACAATACATCCCTATGCAAAAAAAAGTAAAAAGTTGATACAAAATGGTCACTTTAAAATTTACTTACTAACTTCCCCGGATGGGGTGACACATGGGCCACACTTGTCACCGGATGGGGCGATTATGAGGGCATTTAAATCCCCTCACCTCCACCCTCCCCCCTGTCCAATCGCGATGGTTAGTTTGCATGAGTGCTAAGGTTTAGTGCGTTGGGCCTTAATGGAGACCCAAGATCGGCTCCTTGGCTTCAGTACAATTTTGGTTATGGCCATTACACCTGCACTAATGGCTACCAGATCCATCAATGCCTCCATCCTTCTGGTCTTTTTACACTACTGGAAGTTCTATATTGGGCATTTGGGCCCAGCGCACAACATCATTTTGCCAGTTCTGCTCCACGATTTAGCTTTCTCTGCAGGTGTTTCAGTCTGCCTGGTACTCTGCTTAGCCATGCCATGAGAAAGAGGCAAGCCCTGACGAGGACCAACCTACTATAGTCGGCTTCGCATACATAACCTCCCAGGACCTGCCTCTCGAGCTCTCATACTAGGTGAGGACCATCTGGGTTCTTCTAGTCAAAATTTGTTTGAACAAGCTCAACTAGAGCCTTGTCCTTCTAGTACTGAGGGTCCCATGGCATACACAATATCCCAGGAGATGCCTCTCAAGCTCTCATACCAGGCGGGGACCTTTTGGGTTCTTCTAGTAAGAATTCGTTTGAACAGGCTCAACCAGAGCCTCGCCCCCCCCCCGTACAGAGGGTCTCCATGGTGGATGCCCAATGGAAGAAGAAATTTTGCCCAATTGGGAGGAATATTTTCCTTTGATTCCCTCAACTTCCTTGGAGCACCAACTTTCCACCTGCACCACCATTCCCTTTCAGGATCCAGTTGCGAGGAGATGAATTATGGAAGAAGTCTCACCTTTGGAGGATCACTTGGGACCGAATTTAGCCACCACCATGGAGGAGGACCCTGTCATGGATTTTGTTGCTGCAAATGACTCCACTGATGATACTATGGATGAATATCAGGCTCATGATGATGAAGATGATGATCATAGTCACCCAGCTCCAGAATCCTACAAACTCACGGAAGACCACCTGGTCTTGATCTTTGAGATGAGAAGGAACCTGGTAGAGCAACAACACCGCCATAGTTTCTTCAGAAAATGTCTGGACGTCCTGTATGACTCCTTGTCAAGCGAGCCTGAGAAGAGTCATTGCCTGAATTGTTTCCGTCCATTCATCTTTAGACTTCGTCAAGATGGACACCCGAGCTCGCCCCATGCCTAACATTCTCACAGGTTTTTTCTCTGGTTTAATGGCTAAGTTTTTTCAATTTTTTCATACCATAGTCTCTAGTTCATGTTCGATAGGTGGTCAGGGAAATCAGTCCACCGCCTATTCTGGTTTCCACGCTAGTGGCAAAACATGTGGCAAGTCCCCTTGTTTGTATGTCGAAATTTGTCTTTTTTTCTTAAATTTTTGGAACAATGAACAATTGTCCTGTCCACGCGTTTTGGTTTCCACTGCAATGGAAACACAGTTGGTGTGCTATCATGTACACTCAAACACGCAAGTTTTTTTCTAAGGCAAGGTAAT
>JZKD02S1156845.1:267000-277466 GCA_000966675.3 Picea glauca
TATATATATATATATATATATATATATATATATATATATATAGCATCGCTCCCCGTGGAAAGTGTATTTTGGCATGTATATAGGAGAGAAACCTATCAACATGCCAAAACTTGTCAACCAATACTATTGATGTATACTATTGATGTGAATACCACCAATCACATCATATCTACACATGTCCTCATCTCTCTATCTCTCTTTGTTGTTCTGCCATCTGAATATCTTTAATCCGATCTGTTGTCTCCTTTGTTGTCTGAATATATCTTATCTCCTTCTCATTCACCGTCACATCTCCTTTACTGTTGGGATAGATCTTATCTCCTATCTCCTTCGATCTCGAGAGAACCCATAATTGAGACAGACTAAAGACACATTGAATTCGTTTGGAGCTTGTGGGTATCCCAGATATTCATAGTTTATTTTGCACCATAATATTCTTCTCCTTTCAGATAGTCTATGGAATTTTGCACAAAGAAAAACACATATACAAATTAAACAAGTGTGTTGCAAAGAGGAAGAAACCTGAATTTGGATTTGTAATGAAAGATAAAATTGGAATCTTGCGATTCTTAAGCAAAGGATGGTCCAAATCGAACTGCTGATCGAAATGAATATTATAACACACCTGTACACTTTTAATGGTACCGCATACGTTAGGGATGGCACCAACCATGTTAGCTAAGAACTGGGATTCATCGGTACTGCATACATTCGCAAAGTTTCTCTTCTAATCCCTGTGTTTTTTAGGTTAAACACATACATTTTTATTATCTCTATGGTAATTATCTGGACCTTTTGAATGGTTGGATCTTTCTTATTGTTTTGAAAATTTGTGGCTTTAAGGGTTTTGTTGCTGAGATTTGTAATTTTTCTACAGCCTTTTAAGGGTTTTGTTGCTGAGATTTGTTATTTTTTTACAACCTTCTACTAGTGTTTAAGGGTTTTCTTGCTGAGATTTGTATTTTTTCTATGACATTCTATTAGTGTTTGAATCTGGTGTATCACCTTATCACCTTCCCTGAGTAGATTATGACCTACCCTGAATAGATTATTGGGATGATGTAAATCTCAGTAATGGTCCTTTAAATACGTTGTCATTCTGATTTCCCAGTTTAGTATTTTTATTAACCAAAAATAAAAAATTAAGGGCATTTTGTCACGTTGTAAATTGTTAGAGGCAATATATTTTCCAAATTACCCTGTCATTCCAATTTCCCAGTTTAATATTTGTATTAACCAATAATAATAAATTAGGGGCATATTTTCACGACCTTAGCTTGTTAGAGGCAATAATACCTTGTTATTGTTAATACTAGTACAGCAGTAAAAGAGCTGCTGGTGAACGTCGAAAGGTTGAGAAGATGAAACTAATCCTTAAAAGAATATATTAAATTTTATTATCTATTAACAAATAAACTGTTGGGTTTCATTTATCTGGTGTTAATATTTTAATTTCTGTTAATCACTTATGTGGCAATCAGTTAGCTATCAAAGTAATTTTTAAATATGATTAGGTAAATGTAAAAAAGTAAACACATAAATTGATGTCTTTATAATAGCTAGGAAGTTAATGATTGAAATCACAGCCATTTATTTTGTGTGACTACTAAGAATATTCCAACCATATTTAATCTTGTCCATAAAAAACTTATTAAGCACTAAACCCCTATTAAATCTGCCCATTGTCAATAGGTGTACGCCTTTCAGCTTAATAATGTATATTTTATAAAAAAATCAAAAGTAATTAAATATAGATTTGGTTTGGTTGGGTTAATTATAATCTCTTCCTATATACATGAGAACATTGATATAGTATATATTTAGTCTACTAAATATATATATATATATTAAACATGATATATTCTATATAGATAATTAGATAATTCTTAGTTCTCCATGACTTTCAAAAACAGTTATGCAACATGAATTAAAGAGCAATAGAGAAAACTATGAAATAATTGGATTGTTTCCTATATTCCTTCTTCGTGGATAAAGCATGCCCGTGGTGTTTATGGGTTTAGGTAAATCTATGATTGTAAATTAAGAAATTTCATGGTGACTGTATTGACAATTAGTAAACCATTTTTCGATAGAAACTATTAAAAAACATAAAACATTCTATGGGTTATTAAATGTTAATGCCAAAAATGGTAAGTCCAACAAAACACCCTTTCATTATGGAGTTACATTTGCATTGAATTTTCTGTTATTTACAATCTTAATTAAAAATTCAATTAAAAAAAAAAAACTAGTAAGTTGAACCTAAACCATTGAACATAATTAAGGGAATTTGATTGGAAACATACCCAATGTTGTTTTTCTTCTGCAGGTTTTTACAATGTCAACCACTCTACAAGTGAGCTTCTCCTTTCTCTTTGCATCCGTCAGATGCTTTGTTTGTGTCAATATTATTTCCACTACTTTTTTCATCAACCATCTCTTTGTGAGTCCAAATATAAGTTGGAACATAAATATTTGCAATGAAAATGAGAAACAATAAAGGTTTGTTGGTGATTTTCTGTGTATCCAAACTGGTTAGGGATTTTCCATGGAAAAAGTTGGAACATAAATATTTGCAATGAAAATGAGAAACAATAAAGGTTTGTTGGTGATTTTCTGTGTATCCAAACTGGTTAGGGATTTTCCATGGAAAAATGTGGACACCTCTCAATGTGTATGAATTTATTCAGTCTGAGGTCAAAGGGGTTTTACAAAGCCCAATTTTCCCCATGTCCGGCTGCCCGTATGTACTTTTAAACCTGTATATACCATGGAAGAATTAAACTTCCAACTCGCTTCTCAACTCACTGGCCCATATCATTTCATGAATTCGAACCTGGTAGATATGTGTTTTCCATGTGCTATGCATGCATTAAAAAATATGATGAATGGGAGAGCACGAAAGAACTAAAGGGTAAGTCACTTCAAGGTAATGTTGGGATCTAATAAGTTATGCACATAATTATTTTTTTATTTTAAAATTAATTAAAAATTATTATAATTTAAATTTTATGTATAGAATTTAAGTTTTATATAGTATAAATTAATTGTAATGGAATTTAGAATTATATATTTTAAATTTAATTAAAAATTTATTATAATGTATTAATTATAATGAAATTTAAAATTATATATTTTAAAATTAATTATAATTTTTTTTTATGTAAAATTTAAATTTTATATAATATCATAGAATTTAAATTTGTATAATAAAAAAATAAATTTTCAAATCAAAACTATGACTTCTTAGGACCAAATTCTCAATACTTTAAAGTTATTTTTGTCTAATAAAGCTCCCCCACTCTCCCCTCCCCACCCTCTATATAGAGGGTGGGAGGGGCGGGATTTATTAGAGAAATTATATTATATAATAATATAATTTCTCTAATAAAGCCCCCTCTCCCAATATAGAGGGTGGGAGCGGGGGGCTTTATTAGAGAAATTATATTATATAATAATATAATTTCTCTAATAAAGTCCAGCTCCCTCCCACCCTCTATATTGGGAGGGGGGGGCTTTATTAGAGAAATTATATTATATAATAATATAATTTCTCTAATAAATCCCCCCCCTCCCACATATAGAGGGTGGGAGGACAGGGTTTTATTAGAGAAATTATATTATATAATAATATAATTTCTCTAATAAAGCCCCCCCCAGAGGGTGGGAGGGGGGGTCTTTATTAGAGAAACTATATTATATAATAATATAGTTTCTCTAATAAAGCCCCCCTAGATGGTGGGGGGGCTTTATTAGAGAAATTATATAAATTCTACCATATCCCTAGCAAATTTATGTCTCTTAGTTGTATGTCCTTTAGTACTCTTATCTCCTCAACTATCGGTCCCTTGTTATCAATCTGGATAGATCTTATTGTTCACCATCCCTCCTTTAAAACCACCTCTGTCTTACTTCCTTCATTTGAAACCCCCTTAGGTAAATACCACCTATGAGTTGTCCTTGTATCTTTTCTCTGTTATAAATTGTGCCATTTCCCTAATCTCGTTCTAGAAAATTCCTATCTCTTAATTGTATGTCCGTTTGTAATCTTATCTCCTTAACTGTCAGTCCCTTGCTATCAATCTATATATATCTTATTTTTTATCTCATTCTCCATCGTCATGCCATCTTATTTTATTGTCCTCTGTTAACAATGGAGTTTATCCTCTTGGATCAAATTTCAACAATGTGCCCTTCAAATAGCCATCTAATATGATGATACTCTAAGAGAACATCCTGGGAAAAAAAAAACCCACAACACGTCCATCTTGATTATTGGAGGAAACTACTTCCTGTTGGCAGAGGTTGGAGACATTGCATGACTGCAAGAACTAGGACTGATCATCGATAATACCAGTCGTGAAGCACAACAATTCCCTACAGTCTCGTCCCCAACACTGTGGTGACCCAAAATTACCGGACTGACTAGCCACTGCAATTGAGGCTCAAACTTGCCAATATAATGGACACAAGTCTTGCCATCGAAGACATGAATTTTTTTTGTAAAATAAAGAGATCTTGCAAAAGGTAATCACAAGGATCATATCTCTACCTGTCCTTATCTCTCTATATCTCTTTGTTGTTATGTTGTTCTGCCATCTAGGTGTCTTTAATATGATCTATTATCTCCTTTGTTTTCAGAATAGATCTTATCTCCTTTGGAATAGATCTTATCTCCTTTTTTGTCCGAATATATATTATCTCCTTCTCATTCACTGTCACATATCCTTTGTTGTTGGGATAGATCTTATCTCCTTCGATCCCAAGAGGACTCACAATTGAGACAGACTGAAGACACACTAAATTCGTTTGGAGCCTGTGGGTATCCCATACATTCATAGTTTCTTTTCCACCATAATATTCTTATCCTTTTAGATACGATATGGCATGTTGCACAAGGAAAAACACATATACGAATTAAACAAGCATGTTGCATAGGGGAAGAAACATGAATTTGGATTTGTAATGAAAAAGAGAATCAGAATCTTGTGATTCTTAAGAAAGGGATGGTCCAAACCAAACTGCTAATGGAAATGAATATTATAGGGTACCTGTATGTTTTTAATGGTACCACATACGTTAGTTATGGAACCAAGCATGTTAGCTAAGGACTAGGATTCATCGGTACTGCATGCATTTGAAAAGCTTCTCTTCCAATCCCCGTGTTTTTCAGGTTAAACACATACATTTTTATTATCCCTATGTATACCCTGGTAATTATCTCGACCTTTTGAATGATTGGATCTTGCTTATTTTTTTGAAAATTTGTGGCTTTAAGGGTTATGTTGCTGACATTTGTAATTTTTCTATAGCCTTTTAAGGGTTTTGTTGCTGAGATTTTTTTTTTTTCTACAACCTTCTATTATTGTTTAATTGTTTTGTTCCTGAGATTTGTAATTTTGCTATGACATTCTATTAGTGTTTAAATATGGTGTATCATCTTATCACTGTCCCTAAGTAGATTTTGACCTACCCTGAATAGATTATTGGGATGACGTAAATCTCAGTAACGGTCCTTTAAATGCGTTGTCATTTTGATTTCCCAGTTTAGTATTTTTATTAACCAATAATAAAAAGTTAGGGGCATTTTGCACATTGTAAATTGCTAGAGGCAATATATTTTCCAAATTACCCTATCATTCTGATTTCCCAGTTTAGTATTTGTATTAATCAACAATAAAAAGTTAGGGGAATTTTTTCACACCCATAGCTTGTTAGAGGCAATAAGGCCTTGTTATTGTTAATCTAATGTATATTTTGCAAAAAAATTAAAAGCAATTAAATACAAATTTGGTTTGGTTGTGTTAAATATAAGCTCTTCCTATATACATGAGAACATCGATATAGTATATATTTAATCTACTATATATATTAAACCTATGTTCTATCTAGATAATTCTTAGTTCTGCATGTCTTTCAAAAACAATTATGCAACATGAATTAAAGAGCAATAGAGAAAACTATGAAATAATCAGATTGTTTCCTGCATTCCTTCTTGGTTGATAAATCATGCCCCTGGTGTTTGGGGGTTTAGGTAAATCCATGACTGTAAATTAAGAAATTCCATGGTGATTGTACCGACGATTTGCAATTGGCAAGAAAAGCACAATACATTGTCCATGATAGTAAATCATCTTTCCTATAGGAGGGATAGAAATGATTAAAAAGAATAAAACATTCCACTAGATATTGAGTGTAACCAGCCACCCAAGGTCGGGTCATGCCACCTTTCTAACTCTCATGCTATGAGATGTAACATACCCAACCATAGACTTGTTGGGCTATGCCACACAGAGACTCTTGTGGAACTTCAAATATATAAAACTTAAGGACAAAAATACATTTTGCTAATACATAGATTCATGCAGAAATAACAGTAAGCCTATACATACAACATACACAAGAAATACTCATAAATATAAAGACATGTATAAATACAAAACATGCAGATGAACACATAATTAATACTTATCTTTTTATAGAAAACCACCAACTAAGTGTAGACCTTCCACGATCCTCCCAACCTTAGATCACACTGATCAACACTCTCAATAGTGAGTCACCCCTGAGCTAGGACTAAACTCCATTGGAGTAAAGGGATTCCTAACTAGGTTGAGGAAACAGGAAGTTACACAGTCAACATTAAGGATTTCATCCAGGGTTCCTACTCACACTAATAGCCTACATCCTCTCATTCCCCACGTGCATGTCCCTCCCTAGGAAGTGTGCCCCTTCTCTGCTCAACAGTGCTTCAGCTACCACACTTCCCTTCCATGGATTCAACAATAGGTCGGATAGGAAGTATCTGAGCACTATAGTTGTAGTTGGGCTCCCTCAAGAAATAAATTCCCCAACAATTCTCTCACCTGTAGAGAGTTTCTCATGATCTTGAAAACCCACCTCTTCAATCCACGGGCCTAAAAACTCGCCTCTTCAAATCCACGGGCCTAAAAACTCGCCTCTTCAAATCCACAGGCATGACAACCTACTTATTTTTTTCAGCTATTAACTTGACCAAGTATGGGTGATGGCAGCAACAAAGTTTGGGTATGGAACAGGTAATGGAAACAACCATGCTCAGTCAAGGAACTGGGTTGGCAGCAACAATATTCATGTAAGGAATAACACATCTCAGGAAAGGTACAGATGCACTATGCATAAAAGAAAATGTACGGGATCATTGCTGAAGGTGTGCATGATGCATGCAGAGATTCAACTGTTGGAGTCCATGGCGACCTATGTGCATGGATCTCTACTTGAATGAATGGGTTAGTGAGTGCGTTAGTGAATGGGGAAGGATGGGAAAACAAACTAATTTCCCCCACATATATTTGCATGTGCCCTTGATGAAACATGGTTCTCCTGGAGCTCATTTCTCTCCACTTGTTATTTATTCACCTTCTCATAAGAACTTATAATAAAATAATTATCCTCACCATAGCCTTTACGAATAATATTATAATATTCCTTTTGAGATAAGCCCTCTAGCTTAGCCACTTTTCTAGGCTCTCATCCCTCCCTTTCCATTCCTAGTGAATTTTAGTCCCCCATACGTTTTTATTTTGGTTCGTCTACACACAATGGTGTATTATATTAATGATATGAGTATTTACATATACAAAAATAGGCCCACTCACCTTTAGCATCTAGTATCTCCGACCTAATTCAAAACATAAGCCTCCTAGCTTATAATCACTCGACTCACCATCCTATAAAATATATTTACAATTTCAACTGGGGCTCAACCTTGGGTTATTACATTCCCCTCCCCTTATTTTTGCACTGTCCTCAGTGAAATATATACATATATACACATTTATTACTAAAATTTCAAAAATCTTCAAAAAGATGGAGGTAATCTTCCTGCATAGCATCCTCATGCTCCCAAGTTGCATCCTTAGAACCGTACCAGGTCCATTGGACCTTTAATAGCTCTATGGCTCTATTCCTTAGTTGCTTGATCTTCCATCCAAGTATGCACACCGGATGCACTTGAAAAGAGCCTTCTTGCTTCACCTGAATCATAATCCAATCAATAGCATGATTATCATTAGGTACATACTTTTTGAGCAATGATACATGTAATACATTATGAATATACATTGATGTAGGTAATCCAAGCATACAAGCTACAGGCCCAATCTTCTCTAGGATTTCAAATGGCCCACAATAACGAGATGCCAACTTTGAACAATTTCCTAACTTCAGGGAACTTCTGTTGGCCTTCACTTTCATGAATACATGGTCACCCACTTTAAATTCCCTGTGAATTATGCCCTTATCAACATATTTTTTTTTCATGTCTTGAGAAGTCTTTGAATTCTACTTTATTTTATACATCTATTATTCCATTTCTCTAAGTAACTCTTGCCCAACAACTGCTCTATTTGTTGAGTTGTGGACTAGCTTATAGGTGTGTTGCACCTTCTTCCATAAATTGCTTCAAATGGGATAACATTTAGAGATGTTTGGTACCCATTGTCATAAGAAAAATCTACCAAGGTTAGGTAGTCTTCCCACTTGGATGGTTTATCTATCACATACATCCTCAACATATCCTCAATTACTTGATTCACCCTCTTTGTCTTCCCATCATATTCTGGATGATAAGTTGTGCTAAAATTCATATTTGTTCCAAATCTTTTGAATAATCCTTTCCAGAAATTGGATGTAAACTTTAGGTCTTTGTCAGAAACAATTGTCTTGGGTATACCATGCAATTGAGAAATTTCCCTAATATAAATATCAACAACGGTAGTTTGCTTGCGAGTGAGATTCACTGGAATGAAATGGGAAGCTTTAGTAAGCTTGTCCACCACTACCATGATAGAATCATGTTGTTTTCTTGTTCTGGGAAGCATGGTGAGGAAATCCATTGTTACCACTTCCCATTTCCACTCAGGAATTCGTAATGGCTGCAACAACCCAACTGTGTATCTATGCTCAGCCTTGACTTTTTGACACTCCAAACATTTGGTAATGTACTCAACAACTTCTTTCTTCATGTCTGGCCAATAATATTGGCTCTTGACAACTGCAATAGTTTTCTGATACCTTGGGTGTCCGACATAAGGTACATTATGAATTTCTCTCAATATCACATTTTTCAATTCTTGGGAATTTGGTATGTAAATTCTTCTTCTATACTTGATAATTTCATCATTCCCCATCTTGTAGTCTTCAATTTTATGCTGCAAAATACCTTGTTGTAACTTTGTTACTAATTCCATGTATTGTAAGTCTGATTTTGTAGCCTCTAAGATTATGTCTTTCAAATCTGATTGGTACATGCTAATGGTTGTAGCATGAAACTCATGCACTCTTTTTTTGAGTGCATCATCCAACTTGTTCTCTTTCCCTTTGATATTCTTTATATCAAAGTCATGTTCATTGAGAAATTCCAACCACCTTCTCTACCTGGCATTTAGAGTTGGAAGATCAAATAAATATTTCAGACCATTATGGTGTGTCCTCAGCTCAAATATTTTTCCCATGAGGTAGTGTCTCCACTTCTTCAAAGCATGTACTATGCCTTCCAAATCCAATTCATGAGTGGCATAATGCCTTTCATTCTCCTTAAACTTCTTTGATTCATAACATACATCATACCCATTTTGACTGGGGACTCCACCAAGCCCTTTTTTACATGCATTTGTGCATACAATGAAGTATTCATTTGGATCATAAATCCTTAGTATTGGAGCATTGGTTAATAATTTATTCAAGTGTTGGAAACTATTTTCACACTCTAATGTCCACTGGAACTTCACACCCTTCTTTTGCAAGGAGGTGATCAGGTGTGCAATCTTTGAGAATCCTACAATAAATATTTTGTAGTAGCCTACAAGGCCCATGAAGGATATTGCTTATGTCACATTATTAGGTGTTGTCCACCCTCTAATGGGATCAATCTTTCCAGGGTCCACTATTATCCCTTCCTCATATATGATATGCCCCAAATAGTGAATTTTGTTCAGATAAAATGAGCACTTTCTCAATTTAACATACAATTGATGCTCCCTTAATACTTGTAATACCATCCTCAATTGTTTCCCATTCTCTTCTTCTGACTTGGAATATATAAGAATGTCATCCAAAAAGACAACAACAAACTTGTCTAAGTATTCTATAAAAATATCATTCATTAAACACATTAAGACAGTTGGTGCATTTTGTTGGAAATATTGTCATTGATGGCAAAGGATGAGGCAAAGGAGGAAGAAGAGATTTCTGTTAGAAAATTAGTGTATGGTTGAGTTTTGGATGGGTGCATATGATTGCTGCAGAGCGTCGCTGACAACTGTCATATCTGCAGAAGCTGCGAGGGAGATAAGCCATCGGAGAATTGGGGATCGGGACTTTGAAATGTCCAATTCATTCGACAACAAAAACCCTGAAATCGCGATATGCGATTTCGCGACTTGATCATAGCCGTTAAAGAAAGCATGAGATATGGACCGTTGATT
>JZKD02S1156845.1:283983-315921 GCA_000966675.3 Picea glauca
ACAAAGGGGGAGATTGTTGGAAATATTGTCATTGATGGCAAAGGATGAGGCAAAGGAGGAAGAAGAGATTTTTGTTAGAAAATCAGTGTATGGTTGAGTTTTGGATGGGCGCGTATGATTGCTGCAGAGCGCCACTGACAACCGTCAGATCTGCAGAAGCTGCGAGGGAGATAAGCCATCGGAGAATCGGGGATCGGGACTTTGAAATGTCCAATTCATTCAACAACGAAAACCCCAAAATCGCGATATGCAATTTCGCGACTTGGTCGCATCCGTTAAAGAAAGCATGAGATATGGACCATTGATTTGCTTCATCGAAGAATCGAGAACCAGAGTTTCGTGAGTTCAGTGAACAATTGCATCACACATCGTGAAATCACGATATGCGATTTCCCGATAAGGAAGATAGCGTGTGGGCCACTCTGGAGGACAGGTGGCAGGTGGAGAAAGGATTCATCAAAGAATTGGGAATCGGAGTTTGGCGAGTCCCATGAACAAGTGCATCAGAAATTGCAAAATCGCGATATGTGATTTCCCGATAAAGAAAATAGCGTGTGGGCCACCCTGGAGGATAGGTGGCAGGTCAAAGGCCCATCGGAGGACCAATGTATCGGGAATCGACAAATCGGTATTCCCGTGAACGAAGGATTGGGAAATCCCTAAAGGAAACCCCGACGCAGAATCTGAGCCATCCATCTGGAAGGACGCGTGGCAAAGGATTGGGCGGCGTCGGCACTTTGTCCATCGGGAAATCGGAGATCCCAGTGACAAGGGATTTGTGTAGTGTGAAATCGCGATCAGTGAAACCTCGATCAGTGGGGAACAACTGTCAGCACAACAGAGAAGGAGGACAACGACGTAGTGGAGTACAGCTGTCAGCGTAAAGGAGCGTCAGGATTTGGACGATCGAGAATCACGCGGGTGTATGCATTGAGGCATCACAAACCCCGTAGCCCCAACGGGGTAAGGTTGTGGTCATGGTGTGACGGTCACATTGACCGGGAGCTAAGCTCAGGAGGGCTAGTGTATGGAATGCCGAAACCCGATTTAAAAAAAGGCGCGCGTAGGTTTAATTCAAATTCCCGATTTCCCCCGAGCAATAAATATTCGACTCGATCAGCGTTGAACGGGTCCTGGATCCATGGGTTTAAGAAGGGGTCGATGCCCTTTCTACAAGTGATCCGAAGAAGCAAAGTAGGACGGTAAGGACGGTAAGGATGGTGATAGGTTGCAGGGGTCCCTTCTAGAGGATGTGGAGGCCATTTTCTGACAGTAGACACATCTACAGGTCGCTGAGGTCATTTGGGTAGGTGGAAGAACTACAATGAATCCCGGTAAGTTACAATAGATATGAATTACTCAGCAACACATATTATTACTGATCAATACGGGTCATTCACATTAAAGAGTTAGGATCTCTGACGAAGGATGTTGAATGGATATTGAAGTCTGGGTTATTGTCTATACTCTAAAGTTTTGGGCAAAATATGGTTGCTGACAAATGTACAAAGGGTTGAAACTGCCTGATCCAGTCTGAAAATTAATGAAACGTGGTCAGCAGTGAGTCTGAGGGTTTAACCCTTCAGTAGAAGCATCTTACTAGTAGAAACCGATGCTATCTTCAGGGGGTTGAAGCTCCCTTCCAGGAAAGGCTGGTAAACGAGAGAAGGTTGTAGCCTTCTGCAGGTAGAATCCTACGTACTAGTACGAGTCTGCACTAGTACACTATTGTAGAATGTTTTCTTAATAATAATCATTGAAGACAGAGACAACAACAGTGGTGGTTTTCTCCCGATTTGGGTTTCCACCTTAAAATCCTGGTGTTCATGTGTCTTACTCATGCGCGTTGGTTTGCTTGTTTTTACTACACTGTTTTATTGCTTAATAGACATATGATGAATAATGAAAGATCTTTGGATGCACTCTTGCCTCTATAAAGTAGCCTAAGGTTTTTAGTGAAATCAGAGAAAAATCATTATTGCTCAAATACTGATTCACCCCCCCCCCCCTCTCAGTGTTTCTCAACACATTTGATAACCAAAATGGCACCACTATGAACTCATAATGACCATACCTTCTTCTGAAAGTAGTCTTTTTGATGTCTTCATCTTTGATTCTTACCTGATGATAAGATGACCTGAGATCAATCTTGGAGAACATTTTTTCATTCTTCAACTGATCAAAGATGTCATCGATCCTTGGAAAAGGATACTTATTCTTTACAATTACTTTGTTAAACTTCCTAAAGTCAATACAAAGTCTCAAAGTTCCATCCTTCTTCTTCACAAATAATACTGGAGCACCCCAAGGTGACACACTTGGGCATATGTACCCCTTCTTCAGAAGTTATTCAAGTTGCATTTGCAACTCCTTTAACTCTAGTGTACTCATATTGTAAGGGGTATTGGATAGTGGAGCTGCTCCAGGAATTAGATTTATAGAGAAATCAATATCTCTTTTAGGGGGTAATACCGGTACTACTTTAAATACATCCTAAAACTCTTTTAAGATTGCATAATATTAAATCTTTGACTCCTTATCCTTAGGTGCATCTTCCATATGAGTTGAAAATAATTGACAACCTTTTCTGTAACATTTCTTTAGCTGCAATGCTGAAATTTCTCTCATAGCTATTTCCCTGGGAATTCCCTGCACTGTCCTTAGGTTCCCTTCCTCATCCTAGCAAGTAAATGATTTATTATAACAATCTAGGATAGCATGTTTTTGTTCCAACCAATCCAAACCAATTAGATAGTCATAGGAACCTAAAGGAATGATGTTCAAATATTCCCGAGTGCTCATTCCATTCATGCCCACTAGACATGACCTAACCATATCATTAACTTTTCTTTTGGCCCTGGTAGCCAGTTGCACCAACCAATATTTCCATGATTTCTTCTTGGAAAATGAAATCTTTCCACCATATTAGGATCTATATAACTATGACTAGATCCTGAATCAATTAATATTGCAATGGTTTGGTTGTTGATCATACCTTCCACTTCAATCATGTGTGACTGAATTTTTGCTTGCTTGTTGTCTAGGGCTGCATAGATCCTGGGTACATTTCTTCCCATGTACTCCATTGTTTCATCTTGTTGTACATTGTGAACAACTCTAAATTTTTCAGTTCTGTGAGGAAAATATCTATACTTATGATCTCCCTTACAACCCCAACATCGAATAGGTGGTTGTCTTGGCCTTTTCCCTCCTTTCTAAATCGTTCTGGGCTCTCTAGAAGCTGGTTGTCCCATAGGACTATTTTCAAAGAATGGAGGCTTAGTAACCTTCTTCCTCTGTTCCATATTGTACTTATTCTTGTCTTCCCAAGATTTTTGGAAAGATGGCTTTCCTTCGTGCTAATCATATAGGCATTTAGCTCGCCTTATAGTCTCCTCCAAAGCTTTCGGATTATCATATGGTATTTTTTCACTGATGAATGATGGAAGCCCACTCAAGTGCCTATGAATATTAAATATCTCATCCTTGATGAAGGAGACATACTTTAATAGTTCTAAAAACCTTATTTCATATTCATCAATGGTCATACTCCCAAGATTGAGTTCAAAGAACTCCTTCATTTTCTTGTCATAATACCTCTTGGTCAAGTATTTATTTTGAAAATACTTCTTGAATTATTTCCAAGTAACATTTTTATTTTTAATATGTTGCACTTGCACAAGTTGGTCCAACCACATGGATGCCTATCCCTTGATTTGATAGATATAAATTCTTCCTTTTGCATGTGAAGAATAGTTATGCAATTGAAAATATTTTCTCATGCCTAGCAACCATGTCTTTGCATCTTCATCCTTCTTGTTCTCACCTTCAAATGTAGGAGGTTTGATTTTGTTCATTTATCCTTGTAGCTCATCCACCCCAAACCTCTTCTTATGATTCCTGAAAGGGGATGGACTTGAGCTACTGTATGCTCTCCTATTGGAATGCCTCAGGGAGTGATGGTGATGTCTGATAACACTTCTTGTTCTACCTTTATCATCAAGAGACTTGAGACTTCCTAATTTTATTGATACATTCTCCTTATCCAATTTATTTTCATTTATGTCCAATATTTTCATTAACTTCATGTTGAAGTCCTCCTACTACTCCTTGGATTTCGTAATTCTTTCATTATCAACTTTATGAATTTGGATATCTTTTTGCAAATTTTTAACAGTCTCAACCAAATTCAAGCTTTCATCCTTTCCTTCTCCATGTCCATTTGAGTGTTTTCCTTTAATACCCATATGGACATCCATCCCTCTGATCTCATATTCTTGTATGTAATCCCCATGTGTATATTCCATTCCTCTGCACTCTGCGTTGATCCTGATTTGATCTAGTTGTTGTTAACTTTGCAAAATTTGCAACCAACAGAACTTTCTCGGTCTAATTGTCTCAACAATTTCATGAAAATATGAACCATTCCAGTTCAATAATATATCATACTTCTTTCTTATGATTTTATAAGAAATTGAATATTCAACTCAATTTTCTGGGTGAACATTTATATTCTATTGTCCAAGATCTTTCCAATGACTGCTACCTTGATCAATACTAAGTCTTGAGCAAAAAGTTATGGATATTTGAAAATTTTTTCCTTTCGGTTAGGCCGATCCTTACACAAGTGATCTTCTTTGGAAGTTGATTTATCTCTTGGACCTATGTTGAATCCTCTCTCAGGGTTCACAGATTCATGTGATTTCCTTCCAATGTAGTTCAATATGAATCAAAAACCCCACGACTCCTTTTCTAAGCCCTTTTCTATCCTTAACAACAATAGTGGGCACTAGTCCTTTTTCTTCAGCCCTTAATCTCATGTGACCATGGGTTGTGAACAAGCGCATTTTTGGAGCTTTAGGACTTTGGGGCTTCATAACTTTAGGATTTATAGGCTCTTACTACATCCCATATTATTTCTTTCGAACGTCGAACTGGAGAACTCATGCATGATACATCTTCACAGCTTTGGGACTCTGGTGCTTCGTAGATTTGGGAGATTCGCTAACATAACATAACACTTCTCCTGAATGTCGAATTGGTGAAATCCCATACTAGAACTTCGAATCTTCGCGCTTCAGGGTTCTTATACTATTACACCTTAATTCTCCCGAACGTCGAATTTACGAATTATCGGGCTAGAATTTTGGTTTTTTGTTACTCTGGTGCTCCCCTACTTCCGGCTTTGGAAGATTGGACCACACAACATGCAAAGTTCCCCGAACGCCAAACGGGTGAACTAATTCGATGCTCCAAGGATCTAGAGCTTCGAGCTTCATAAGATCTTGCAACAACATAAACACATATCCATGAATGTTGAATCTTTGAATTTCTAGAGTCTCATCAACAATCATGCACTAGGGGGTGTTATGTGGTGAAGATATGGAGAGGACACATGGCCCATTTTGTGGGTGACATGTGTCAAGCTACAATTGGTACCAGCGGCTTGGGAAAAATATGTATCGGGATGACACATGGAAAGCATCAAGTGGGTCCATGTCACCCTAGGTGATGTCAACATGTCCCATCACTCCGATGCTCTGGGACTTCGGGACTTCAGAAGATCTGTTGGCCCTTGACCAAGTTTTGAGGATCCTTGGTCATGTTTGACCTATTTTTGTGACTTCGACAGGCTGTCAAAGCCAGAGTGCAAGATGAAGCGGAGATCGCGGGATCTCTGCCCCTCTTTAGGGGTTTTTGGGTTTTTGGGTTATGTAATGGGTATGGGGATGTCGGCCCATGGGTTTACCCATGCTTAGGCCTATTTTGCAATGTATAAATAGAAGTCTAGGTGATGTAAGAAGTAGAGAATAGTGACTAGTAGTGACTAGTCTGTTGCAAGTGTGCTAAGTGTTGAGTGCTAATTTCTTTATGCATACTATGTAAGGCTTGCAGAGCTAAGTGCAAGTGATTGTAAGATATTGTGGAAGGCTTTGTGTTATAACTCAAGGAAGGAGGATCTAGCGAGGTTCGCATATCTCTTGTCCTCTGCAGAGTTTATTTTGAGGCTTTGTGCATGTAAGAATATTGAAAGAAGCTAATAAAGAAGATGAAGAGTTGGTGGACATAGCCCTAGGGTGGGGGTGAACCACGTATATCCTATGTTGTGAATGCTTTGTGATTTTGGTTGTTCTTTTGTTTATGTGATTCAATGCTTAGTGTGATGTTAGATGAGAGATGAATTTGATATGATAGTTTAGTGATGAATAATGTGAATGAATGATAGATCTGATCTCTATTTGTATGCTTAGTACTTGAATCTATTGGATTTGTGTGAATACTGCACTGATCTACTGTTAGGGTTTAGCTGTGCTGTGAACTAAAGATGAATATTAACGAACTGTAATAACTAAGTCCTTTGTTAAGGTGTTACAATCACAGATCTATGTCCCAGCTAAGTTTGTAGACACTGGAGTCCTGCAACCACCACTGCTTCTACCTCAGGTCATAATTTATTTTCTTTGCAGGTATTGCCGAAAGGGTCGATAGTTAGGGTTTTTTTGGTACGTTGTTGTAGATTTGAACCCTGAGTCTTCCCCTGTGCCAACAAATGGTACCGTTGCCAGGACCGAAACTATGATTGCTGGGAACTGAGGAAAAATTATCTTTGTGCGAAGATATGACCTAAAACTATGATTTTTGGGAGCTAAGGAAAAGAAAGATAGCTCTGTGTGTAGGTCTGTTGCTTGACTTGTGAAGCTTTGTGCTAAGGAAGGAGGCAGATCTAAAGAAAAGAGGTAAGATATGAATGCTTTGTTCTCTAATAGAGGTAAGAATAGTGAAAAGTTTTAGATTTGGAAGCTTTGTGCTCTATCGAAAGTAAGATAAGTGGAAATTTTTATTTCAAGAATATGGATCTAGGTATGTTGGATAAATTTTGTCCTAGCCTGAAAACTAGGTCGCAACTAGAAGAAAGAAGATTTGATATGAGTAGATCTGATAAGAATAGTGAAAGATATGTTATTCCTATGCATAGAAATAATGTTTGGACTAATAAATGGATGCAGGACCCTAGAAAGAATTTTTTGGTAGGTTAGCTATTGTGATCCTAGTGCGCAGTACAGAAAAGGTTGGGGATCATTTAAGAGAAAGTGAGGATTGAATCTTTGTTACAGTTGCAGAAGACAGGGACATCTTGCTAAGGAATGCCCTGGTAGAAGATGCAGTTGTCTTTATTGTAAATCTATGGACCATGAAGTTTTAGATTTCACTAGAATGATTGTTAATCTTGAAAGAATGAATATGGAACAAGTAGACCCTAAGAAATTCCAAGAAACTAAGACCATGGTAGAACCCAGGAAGGAATTAGAGACTATACTATTACAGATGAAAGAAACCCTGAATGACCACAGAGATACTAATCTATCAGAGATCTTAAAAGAGAAAGAGAAAAGAAAAGTAAGAATAGGAGACTTCGACATTGACTGTATTCTTGATGAGGAAACATGGGTGAATATAATGACAAAAAGAACTTGGGAAATGTTAGGAAAACCTGCTATGATTCCTTCATTGGGAGGAATAGGATTATTTATAGGAAAGTTGATAACCCTATGTGGGACTTACTCAGATATATATGAGTGCTCAAGGAACTTCAAAAGAGGAAAACTTCGAGGTTGTTAAATTTATTGAGAACAACTCCCCATTTGCTATATTACTAGGAAAACCTTGGATTGGAAGGGATCATGCTAGAAGGAAAGAAGAAGTCTTAGAGAAAAAGAAGCAAGAATTTAAATATTTCATAACTAGGAGGATCACACACTTGATTGAATAACAGAAGAACAGATCGATGCTATTTAGAACCATGGATGTCGAAGTTGGAAGAATCATAAGAGACTAAAACACCTACCCTAGATAGAGAAGAAGTATTTCCCCTAAATCCCATGAAAGAATATCAACAACATGAAGTTACTATGCCAAGAGGAGATAAGAATAATAATGGAAAGAGGAATAATGAGATGAATATCAATGGGAAAAAGGATACAAAGCTTAGTAAGAAGAGAGAAAAGATCGAAAAATTACAGAATATTCGAGAGGGAACTTCACAGAAGGCAAATTTGCAAAATTGGAACTTCGCCAGTATAGCAGAACAACGCCACGTGGCACTTCGCCATGGAGAAGAAATATAGTCATTGGAAATAGTATAACCATTAGACTGATGCCCTGAATGGGTAGAATGACATTTGTGGTCAGAAGGCTCACCATCAGACCATTGGGACCACGTCGTAACGGACAAAACTGAATTAATGAAGGTCTCTTGTCTGTTGGAAAGATTTGTTACATTATTGTCTACTTATTCCGTCGACTGTTGCATCGAGAACACTTCTGCGAATTGTATCAGAGAGAAATCATTTCTACCGCATTGTGATTAGTAATATCGACAAAAGTTCTATTGTTTTGCGCACTCATTCATCCATCCGATCTAAGTGTGTATGTTGAGCGATCTCAGCACCGCGAAGAAAATCGTCAAAGAAGTTCCCATTGATCTCATGGCCAATAAAGTAATGTCTGCAAGTATTCAAGAATCCTAAATGAGAGGAGTGCAAGCCTCTTTGTCAACCGCTCATGGATCCAGACCATCCCAAGTCATCACAGAAAATAGAACTAAGGAAAAAGATGACCTAGAAAATGTGAAGCTAATCCTGACCATATTACCTGACTACCTCCCACCCCTGGCCAGCGCAGTGAGTCGTGATAGTGTGTCGAGATATTTCGAGTACACCATGGTTACTGCCTACCTCCTGAAGGGGATACGCATAGTTAGAGAACAGTAGGATAAGATCGCAATGTTGAATTTCAACAACTTCAACCTAGGAGACCGCAAGATCCATAGTATGCTCACCCTGTATAAATACTTGACCAGGACGAAGGGGAAGAACTCGAAAATAATCCCCCAACCGTGGACGATGAACCTCGCGTAGTCCACCCTTTTGAACATAATGAAGATCCCACATTTTGGACGGCACCAGGAGGTCAACGCTTGTATTAAGATCCTACTCTCATATTACCATGGCGGCTACTTATGGCTAGACCGACATATCACAGTCGATATGATGTTGATCCATATGATCACTAGATTCAACATGCAAGGAACTAACCCGCAAGACTTCTATCCAGGGAAGTCCAAAGATCATGCAATAGCACAGAAGATCAAGGATACCTATAATGATGTTGATAAGGGGACGCGAGGCTACAAGGTAGCTTCCATTCAGAATGGTGCAGTGCACCTAGCATGCCAATTAGTAAGGAAGAACATAACCACGCAGGTCACAGTGTTTGTCATTGGCCTCGTGGGGAAATGTGTAGACGGCCTACCGATGAACTGGGCAAAGTACCTAGCCAACCAGTTGGATTTAGACTGTCGTGAAGCTCAATATCAGGGCTATGAGTTCCACTTCAGCTAGCTCCTGATCCTCATAGCATTTATTTCTTGGGATATGCTGGAAGGTGCAACCTTTCTGGACATTGAGCCATTCGATCCACTTGCTGCAAAGTTCACCACACTCTGGTACTCGAGCGATATGGGAAAACAGTGGCAGTCGAACGCATTTTTTCATATGTATTATCTCTAACTGAAGAGGGCTATCGAAGACGAACCTCACATGAATCTGAACACCCTACAAAATTTCCTACCCCTCATGAGTTTCCCTGTATATTGACACTTCATCTATATCACTGCGCAAGAAGACGAGCATAAGGAGGAGCTTTAGCCGTACTACAAGCTCACAGAAGAGGACCTCGAGGAGATAGTTAAGGACTGGTTAGCAGACCTCCTTATCCCCACTAATCCTATAGAAATTTCTGACCCTAAACTTGATATCTCAGAGGCCACTCACAAAGAACATGACACACCTGGACCCAACAGAAGGAAGAAGACCGAATAATTCCAAGACTTAAGCAGCGCATCAAAAAAAATTGCTTCAGTATTACCTGGCCGAGGGGGTGATGACGAAGTAGAAGAGATAAATGGAAAAGAATATGAGTAGAATAAAGGTGAAGTAACACTGTCTAGAGATGAGGCTGATCCCTTGAAGAAGAGGAAGGTTTCTCCCATGAAACCCTCTTCCTGGAAGAAATCCAGAGCCACCTTGACCAAGATGCAAAGTGTTCTCACTGTCGATGACTTCAACTTCATCATAGCAGCTGTCGCAGATGCTTCGCAGGACATCTTACAGAAGCATGAACCAAGGAGGAATCCATGTATGACATAATCGAAGTTGAATCTGGATGGTTACAATAGGCCCTTCAGTCTAGTCGCACAGTGTCCACTGCGCCGCTGTTGTCGAGAGAACCAGAGTTGGGAGATGAGCCAGCCCAACTCCGTAGACTAGCTGATGTGAATGAAGCTCGCCTTTGTCATGCACAGGAAGAAATAGAACAAGCCACCCAGGCCTTGAAGCAAGTGCAAGAAGTAGTCGTAGAACAACTTCGAGTTGCGGAGTAGGAGAAGGTTGAACTCCAGACAAAGTTTGAAGAGGAGAAAGCACAGATTCAACAAGAAAAAGAACAGTTTCTTGCAGAGCAACTCGAAGTGAAAGAAGAAGTCAACATAGCACTTTGATATGTGACAGGTTTAGAGCCATAGGTAGAAGACCGAGTCAAACATCAGGTAGAACAGCTCGCAGAAGCTATCCAACAGCTACAACAAAAAATAACATAATTATAGATCTGCACAGTACCCGACACTCCACAAGAGGTGAGGGATCAAAGAGATGCAACTTCTCAAAGCATAGTTGAGATAATAAAGGCCCTTGCCATGGAATGTAAACAAATAAGTGATCATAGTTCCCAGACTTATGAGAAATTCACTGAGAATACAGAACTGAAGGCACTGGAGTCACATCTCTAGGAGGTGAAGCAACAAGAAGAAATAATATAGGTGTAGTTGAAGCCCCTAGCAGATATCAAAAGGATGAAACAATCCCAAAAGCAATGCACTACTCAACAATAGGTCCACAACATTTAGAGAAGAGTTATGGAAGTGACTCAGAGGCTCCAACCTATACAGGATGAGGCTTGTCAACTGTTCTCAGAGATCAAAGGCCAAGGAGCATAACTGGAGCAAGTCGTCACTGCAGCTGAACAATGCCTAGAAGGACCTGTGAATGAAGCAATCATCCAAGAGTTCACTAAATAGGAGGCCATGGCACAAAACAAGTTGAATTAGCTCTAGCCAAGATCAAGGATTTTGAGGCAGCATTACCCAAATCAGAGTGACTCGAGATGAATCACGTGTGAGTGTTGGGGTCATGTTGGCCCTTGACCAAGTTTTGAGGATTCTTGGTCATGTTTGACCTATTTTTGGGGCTTCGACAGGCTATCGAAGGTGGAGCACAAGATGAAGCGGAGATCGTGGGATATCAACCCCTCTTTAGGGATTTTTTGGTGTTTGGGTTATCTAACGAGTATGGGGATGTCGTCCCATGGTTTTATCCATGCTTAGGCCTATTTTGTAATGTATAAATAGAATTCTAGGTGATGTAAGAAGTAGTGAATAGTGACTAGTAGTGACTAGTTTGTTGCAAGTGTGCTAAGTGTTGAGTGCTAATTGCTTTGTGCATACTATGTGAGGCTTGTAGAGATAAGTTTAAGTGATTGTAAGAGACTGTGGAAGGCTTTGTGCTATATCTCAAGGAAGGAGGATCTAGCGAGGTGTGCAGATCTCATGTCCTCTGCGGAGTTGATTTTGAGGCTTTGTGCATGTAAGAAGATTGAAAGAATCTAATAAACAAGACGAAGAGTTGGTGGACGTAGCCCTAGGGTGGGGGTGAACCATGTATATCCCGTGTTGTGAATTATTTGTGCTTTTGGTTGTTCTTTTGTTTATGTGATTCAATGCTTAGTGCAATGTTAGATGATAAATGAATCTGATATGATAGTTTAGTACTAAATAATGTGAATGAATGCTAGATCCGATCTCTATTTGTATGATTAGTGTTTGAATCTATTGGATTTGTGTGAATACTATGCTGATCTACTGTTAGGGTTTAGCTACGCTGTGAACTAAAGATGAATATTAACGAACTGTAATAACTAAGTGCTTTTTTATGGTGTTACAATCACAGATTTGTGTCCCAGCTAAGGTTGCAGACACTGGATTCCTACAACCACCCCTGCTTCTACCTCGGGTGAGACTTCATCTACTTCACAGGTGTTTCCGAAAGGGCCTGTAGTTACAGTTTTTTTGGTGCGATGTTGTAGTATTGAACCTTGGGTCTACCCCTGTGTCAACAGGATCTCACACCATCACACATCAAAACACCCGAACGTCGAACTTTATAACTCTTGAATAGTCTTCTCCGGAGCTTCATAACTTCGGGATTTGGAGGATTTAACCATAATACATAACATTTCCCTCAAATGCCGAAGTGGATGACTCCCCAAACCATGGTTCTCTGGAGATTTAATAATTCAGTGCTCTAAATCTTCGGGCTTTGTAAAAATTCACACTATAACACTTTAAAAACACCCCAAAGCCGAACTTCCAAACATATGCTATCTGGAGCTTTGGGGCTCCAAAGCTTCAGAATTTTAAGATTCAAAGGATTTCACCACACAACACAACATTTCACTTGAACGTTGAAGTCGATGACTCCACGAACCACCGCTCTCCAAATCTTTAATACTTTGGTGCTCCAGAGCTTCGGGATTTGGAAAAATTCACACTACAACACTTTAGAAACACCCAAATGTAGAACTTCTGAACATACACTATCTGGAGCTTTGATTCTCTAGAGCTTTGGAACTTCGGGCTTCGAAGGTTTCTTCTTCAACTTACATCAAAAATTTTGAAAGATGGACTTCCGGACTCCCGAACAAGAATTATCTAGAGATTCAGAACTTTGATCTTCGAGAGACTTCTCCACACTACATCACAAATCTCTTGAACATTGAATTCTCGAATACTTGCTAATCTGTGGACATGTGTCCTTAAACATGAATGGTCCAGATTAGTTTTGAACTTAGGTATTTCGGGGAACTCTTTCCTCCATGCAACCACAAAAAAATTTCCCTGGAGTGTCGAACTACTGAACCACTTGGGGATCTAATGGTCCACCTTCTCCCAAATTATCTATGGTGTAGATTTACTATGGGACTTCAAAGCTTCTGGGATTTTGCCTCCTCTCTATCAAAGACTTAAAAATTACTAAAGAAATCAAGTGTGAAGGACTAGAGGGGTTAACCTCCGCATGCCGTTTCCAATATCTAACGACTGTGAAGGATTCAAATCCCTCCCGACAGATCTTACAACCATGGGGGTTTCCCAAACATCTACAACTCCTGAGCTTTCAAACACAGTTAAGGCATGCTCTCAGCACCCTTTTGGCACTTATGGATGCTATGAAACCTAAATCTTGTCCATTTTGACAACAACCTATGGTAAGGAGTGATGTTGATAAGGGCATAATTCATAGGGAATTTAAAGTGGGTGACCATGTATTCATGAAAGTGAAGGCCAACAAAAGTTCCCTGAAGTTGGGAAATTGTTCAAAGTTTGCAGCTCATTATTGTGGGTCATTTTAAATCCTATAGAGGATTGGACCTATATCTTATATGCTTGCATTACCTACATCAATGTATATTCATAATGTATTCTATGTATCATTGCTCAAAAAGTATGTACCTGATGCTAATCATGTTATTGATTGGAATGTGATTCAGGTGGAGAAAGAAGGCACTTTTCAAGTGTATCTAGTGTACATACTGGACTGGAAGATCAAGCACCTCTGGAATCTATCCATAGAGCTAGTAAAGGTCCAATGGACCTGGTATGGTCATGAGGATGCAACTTGGGAGCATGAGGATGCTATGCGGGGAGAATACCCACATCTTTTCGAATATTTTTGAAATTTTGGTAATAAATTTGTGTGTCTATATATATATTCACTGAGGACAGTACAAAAATAAGTGGAGGAGAATGTAATACCCCAAGGCCAAGCCCTAGTTGAAATTGTAAATATGTTTTATAGGCTAGTGAGCCGAGTGATTATAAGCTAGGAGGCTTATGTGTTGAATTAGGCCGGAGAGCCTAGATGCTAAAGGCCAGTGAGCCTATTTTTGTATATGTAAACACTCATATCATTAATATAATACATTATTCTGTGTAGACCAACAATGATAAAAGAGTATGGGGTACTAAACTCCACTAGGAAGCGAAAGGGAGGGCTAAGAGCCTAGGAAAGGGGCTAATCTAGATGGCTTATCTCAAAAGGAATATTATAATATTATCCCTAAAGTCTATGGTGAGGATAATTATTTTATCCTAAGTTATTATGGGAAGGTGAATGAATCACAAGCAAAGAGACATGAACTCCAAGAGAGCCATGTGTCATCAAGGGGGCATGCAAATATATGTGGGTTAAATTAGTCTATTTTCCCATCCTTCCCCATTCATGAATGCACTCACTCATCCAGTCATTCATGTAGAGAGCCATGCATGTAGACAATCATGGACTCCAACAATTGAATCTATCCATGCATCACACACACCTTCAATAGTGATCCTATACATTTCTTGTTATGCACAGTGCACGTGTACCTTTCCTAAGCCATTTTGTTCCTTACCTGAATGTTGTTGATTCCAACCCAGTTCCTTTCTTGACCATGGTTGTGTACATTACCTGTTCTATACCTAGACTTTGTTTCTTACATCACCCATACTTGGTCGACTTAAGATATGGATAGAAGAAGCAGGTTGTCAGGCCCATGGGTTTGAAGAGGCAGGTTGTCAGCCACGTGGATTGAAGAGGTGGGTTGTCGATCTCGTGAGAAACTCTCTCCAGGTGAGAGAATTTCTGGGGAAGTGATTTCCTGAGGGAGCCCAACAACAGATATGGTGCTCGGAGACTTCATGTCCATCCTGTTGTTGAAGCCCTGGAAGGGAAGTATGGCAGCTGAAGGACTGTTGAGCAGAGAAGGGGAACACTTCCTGGGGTGGGACAGGATTGTGGGGAATGAGAGGTTGTGGGTTGTTAGTGTGAGTAGGCACCTTGGATGAAATCCTTCATGTTGACTGTGTAACTTCACGTTGCCTCGGCCTAGTTAGGAATCCATTTACCTGGGTGGATTTTAGTCCTAGCTCGGAGGTGACCCACTATTGAGAGTGTTGAGAAGCATGGTATAAGGTTGGGAGGATCGTGGAAGGTCTAAACGTAGTTGGTGGTATTCTATAAAAATATAAGTATCAATTATGTGTTCATTTTCATGTTGTGTATTTATACATGTCTTTATATTTATGAGTATTGCATGTGTATGTTGTATGTATAGGCTTACTGTTATTTCCGCATGAATATGTGTATTAGCAGAAAGTATTTGTCTGCTTAAGTTTTATATATTTGAAGTTCCGCAAGAGTGTTTGTGTGTCATGGCCCAATAGGTCTATGGATGGGTATCTTACATCTTAGGACATGAGAGTGATAAAGGTCGCATGACCCGAACTTGGGTGGTTGGTTATGTTACTATAGACTATTAAGTGTTTAGGCCAAAAATGGTAAGCCCAACAAAATACCCTTTCATTATAGAGTTACATTTGCATTGAATTTTTTGTTATTTGCAATCATAGTTAAAAATTCAGTTCAGAGAATAAAAAATGTATACTAAGTTGGAACCTAAACCATTGGACATAATTAAGATAATTTGATTGGAAACATTCCCAATGTTGTTTTTCTTTTGCAATTTTTTTCAATGTCAACCAGTCCACAAGTGAGCTTCACTTTTCCCTTTGCATCCATCAAATGATTTGTTTGTGTCACTATTATTTCCACTACTTTTTTGATCAACCATCTATTGAAATTGTATTTTCAAAAAGAAAAAATCTTTAGAAAAATATCATTAGTAGCATACATATCAAAAAAACAACAAAATCACCAAATATAAGTTGGAACATAAATATTTGCAATGAAAATGAGAAACAATAAAGGATTGTTGGCGATTTTCTATGTATCCAAACTGGTTGGGTATTTTCCATGGAAAAATGTGGATACCTCTTAGTGTGTGCATGCATTTATTCATTTTGAGTGATGGGTGTTCTATATGCACTAAATCCCTCAATTAAATTGTCAACACGGGGTAAGTAAACTTAGAGTTATAGAACTATATGTGCCAAGGAAGAAAATCTAGAGGAAGTATAGTCTAACTAAGGAGATGGCCTATCTAATGGGAAAAGACTATCAATGATCAAACCCTATCAATAAAATTAAACTATTTACCCTAAGTAACTTTTAAAAAATGGATCGATGGATTTTCCTAAGGAAGAAAATGAAAACCCTACTTTAAAGAAGTTAACTTAATCAATATTACAAGCAAAAGAAAGTCATATATTTAATCTATTCAAATTAATAAACAATAGCAAAAACAAAATAATCTAATGAATCTATTCAAATTAATGAGAATCAACAAGTAAGCAAGTAAGCAATCAAATAACTAACCTACGAAAACTTCTTCAACAAGTAAACTAATAAGCAATCAAATAACTAACCTATGGAAACTTCTTCAGCAAGTAAACTAATCAAAACTACTCAACAAGTAACTAATAAAACTATTAAGCAAGTGAACTCTATTCTTAAGATAAAATTCATAATCACTTCTAATCTGCAAAGGGAAATCTTAACCTATTGAATTCAAAGCATCATGACAATATTGAAAGATTAATCAACAATTACTCTTAATTTCCAATGACAAGAAACCTCAAATATAATGATGATGATTATGTCTTCTGTGTTGTATGACATCGCGATGACATCTAACGATTAGTGATAGATCAAGAGGAATAAATTCAATATTAACTTCTATAGTGAAATGAAAGGTATGTATCAAGCAATCTAACAAGAGCTTAGCCATCATAGAAGAAATATCAACTATCCTGAAAATCCATGTGATCTTTCAATTTATGCATTAATCATCAACAATAAGAAGACACTATTCTACTTAATTCAAATGCAATCTTATGCTAAGGTAAGAAAATTCACACAATTAAAGACTTATAACTAAAAACTAAACTCAAACTCAAACTTCTATTTAGAATTGCAATTTAATTCTAGAATAGAAATTTCGTAAAATAAACTATTATTAAGAATTTGAATTGCAAATTAAAATGCGTATAAAAACATAATTCAAATTCTACTTCTACCTTAACATACTATAGGAAAATTGATAAGCAAACTAAATAAGAAAACTAGATAAGCAAGCTAAATAACATACTAGATAAACAAATTAAGAATCAAAATCCAAACTAGTAACTATTCATCCATCGAAACTTTGTCAAAGAAACTATGTACTTTGTATTAACTCAATACGTTGTTTTAACCATTCCACTTAAATATGTAGAAATTCAAACTAGCATTTAATTACATAACAAAGTTAGTAGCTAAGCTTGCAAGTTATTTCCTAATAATTAAAAAGACACAACATATTAAAAACTATCCTTTACAAGCAACCTGGAAAAAGGAAATTGAAACAATTAAGCTACGACCAACAAACACACAACATATGAAATGATAAAAACACATATAACATGAAATGGAAGAAATGGCCATTGAAAAACTCCAATACTTAAGATAACTATCTAAATATTCACCTAGACCACTGGTGGGCCACCCAACAGGTCATGGCTACTCCTCAACAGTGAATCAAGAGCTAAATCAACATGATTCTGGTCATTAAATTAAAAACACAGTCTTGCACAAGTTTATAAAAATGTCTTGAGTTACACAGCAAAACAAATTCTAGCTTCATAATTATTAACCTCTTTGTTTGACCACTACTGTGGTATTTATAATAGTTACAATTCGAGAGGTCGACCACTGGAAGGGTCGACCTCCTCTAAAAACAACAAATTCAATTAAATGCACTTATAACTACCTATGGCTTCTAGAAACCAAAAGAGCCACTCAACACTCAGTATAAAAACTCAATTCGAGATGTCAAGAGGTCAGTAGCTAGAGGCCACGAGCGTGAGAAAAACCCATGTCGTCGATTCACCCAACACATGTCATCGATATAACAATCACCAACTTGCCCATGGTTTTGGTGTTGGATGAAGTGTCGGACGCAGTGTCGGATGAAGTATCAGACGCAGTGTTAGATCGAGTATCGGACATGCTACTCAATGGAAAAACACCATGTGATTTTTCCCTGTGACACATAGATCACACATTATCTTCTTGCAATCATTAAATCAAGCTGAATTAAACTCAAAATCATCACAAAAAATCAATTACATGTACCTGGAATAAGCTATGATGATTTTCTATGAAATCCTTCAAAAACTATTCAAAATGGTTATTAATACATATATAATATCGGTGAAAAAGGATTCAATCAACATCATTAAACAAAAAAATCATGAGCCCAACATTACCCCCTCTCTTAATATTTTGCAGGTCCCACTGCAAAAAAAAAATGAATTTCCCCATATGACTAGACTTGCTGAGAAGGATTAGCTTTAGAAGCTTCTCCCTCTTGTCCTGAAGATTTTGTCTTGTGCCTATTATGATGTTTCAATTGTGCTCTGAGGTTGCGATTGGTATTGGTCATTTTATCAACCAATCGCTGGAGGGAATTCACCTTTGCTTGTAGTATTGCATTGTCATGGTGAAGATGTTTATCCAAAGTCTTCCTCTCTTTCAATTATTGCAACAACTAAACATTTTCCTGTTTTAATTTTTCAATGGTTGGAGTATGATTAGACATCTCAAAGGAGGGCTTGGATACCTTGAAGGATGTAGATATTCTATCAGTTTTTGGATCTGGTTTAGGCATCTGTGAGGTAGGAGTAACAGGGTGCTTATGAGGGGAAACAAGTTCAAATTTTTTCTCTCTGTGAGGCTCCAATTCTTCTACAGACACTTCCCTAAGTATTTTGTGGGGGATTTCGAGATCGGAGGATACTTGGATAGGGTCTGAAGTGTTGGCATGTTTTACAGGCAGCATATTCTTGTCATTGATGGCAAGTACAACAATGATGATGGCTTAAGTATAGGAAGAATGTGCTAGGCGGGCACCAAAAGTATTTTGGGAAGACGCAGCAGAGCAAGCTCGATAAGATTAGAAGAGATAGTGCAGTGTATGCATGTTTATAATTGATGGCAAAGATAATGACCATCAACACAGGGATAATGGCATGGAAATGGCAAGTTCAACAAGTGATTGTTGGATCCCATTCAGAGGTGTAAACTCTGGGATTCAAGGAAGCAACTTACAACAGAGAATCGTGAAATGAGAAACCATGAATTAATCTCTATTTCGGAGTTTCGGATACCGGGAGTTGGAGGTGTCAAGGAAACTCATGACAAGAATGATGAAATCATGAAATGTGAAACCATGACATTTCAGAGTTTTGGATACCGGGAGTTGGAGGAGTCAAGGAAGCAACTCACAGCAGAAACTCGCGATATGCGAAATCACAAAAAGATCTAGACCGTCGAATCATCAATATTGTGGACCGTTGATCTGACTCCATTTCAGAGTTTCAGATACTGGTAGTTGGAGGAGTCAAGATTCGAGACTCTTCATCATAGGAGTCTCAAAGTTGCGAAATGCGAAACGTCGAAATCTCGAAACAGGCACATCAACAAAGACTCCATTTCGGAGTTTTGCAGACTGGGAAATCAAAGATCAAAGGAACTTTAACGTTTGAAGAAGCGAACCCTGAAATCCCGAAATAGGCACGTCCACAAAGACTCCATTTCGGAGTTTTGCAGACTGGGAAATCAAAGATCAAAGGAACTTTAACCTTTGAAGTAGCGAACCTTGAAATCCTGAAATAGGCACACCAACAAACCACGCCAACTAAAGACATGTGGCACAATCAAGAAATGACAAGTGTCAAGCTGATTCAACATTTCAGGCACATGTAAGTCATGAATCAGAGTGACACATGGCAGTTATTCGGCATGTGTCAATCCATGTGTGACATCAACAAGTTTATGTCACATCAGATCTTTCTATTTCGGGGTTTTACATAGCAAGCAGAAACTCCACCATCAATGAAGGCTTGTGAATTTGTGAAATGATCCTAGTCGTTGAAGCTAGAGGACACATGGTGAAAGATTAGCATTTCGCTGACTGAAAGGTCAAAGGAAGGAGTGATCTAACCTCTCTAACTCGCGATATGCGAAATCGTGAAATAATCCTAGCCGTCGGATCGAGGATTGATCTGGACCATTGATCAGAAACGACGAAGGCTCATGAAGTTTTGAAATCACGATAAGATATGGATTGTTGGGTCCATAAGACACATGGCGAAAGATAGTCATTTTTCTGACTGAAAAGTTAAAGGAATAGGGTTCCCTAACCTCTTGAAATCGTGAAATAATCCTAGTCGTTGGATCAACGAAAAATCTGTGTCGTCAGACCCAAGAGGTGAATGTGGCAGACCATGTCAGCAAGGACAGGTGGTAGCCTACTTCAGAAAGGAAACGCGGTGCAATCATATAAGGACAAGTGTCAAGTTGATTTGGCATTTCAGGAACCTGGAAATCACAATTTTTAGTGACATGTGGCAGACACACAAATCACGACACATCATCGTGTGACACCATTCCAGGAATTTAGTTTCGGGAGTTTTAGCATCAACTCTCCCCCAAAGTCCCGAAAGCTAAAGTTTCAGGGCGGAGGATAGCCGTCCAATCAACATGGATCGTGGACCGTTGATCTAAAGAGAAAATTGCTCAAATGATTAGCGAGTGTTCATAGGTTGTGGTCACATCGTCGAGAGTTGGAGGAAGGTGCTAACAAATAAACTCCATTTCAGAGATCGCGACTTGGAGAGTCGAGATGCCTCGCAATAGGAATTTGCGACATGTGAAATCTCGAAATGCCGAAATGTGAAAAAAACCTTTTGGTGTAGGCTGTGGTCACCGTCAGTGGTCATGTGAGAGGGAGGAGCTAGCACCAAGCTAATCTCCTTTTCAGCGATCATAACATGAAGAGTCGAGACTCTTCACCACAGGAATGCTGAAATGACAAAATGCCTAAATGTGAAATGGCGAAATCAATGCGAGACCCTGTTCTTGTAATCCAATGGTGTTGGATACTTGGAAATATGATCGAAGGGATGTTCTTGCTCTTCACAGTTAATCGATCAGTTACGATTTAGTTAGTAGAACTGAATCATGACTCTTGGATGGTTGGCGATTTAGTTGCTGATGTGTTTACTTGGAGGTTTACCGTGTAACTGCTAGAAACGACTGATGGTTTCTGCCAGAGGACTCAAAGAGACTTCAGGGTGATCGCCAGAGAAGATGAAGAGTCTTGAGGCATCTTCCAGTAGCATGAAGACTTTTCATAGAGGCTATTTACATATGTAATACCGTTGGAGCCTGGAACTGCAACAGAGGGAATGAGCTCGACTGTGACAGAGAAGACGAAGAGTCTTGACTACTGGAGAGGCTAAGGAATCTCAGCATAACACCCAGTGATGATGGACACATGGGTTTAACCACCAGAGAAGATGAAGAGTTGTAATGATGATCAGGCAAAGCACTTGACATGGGGAGATCTTGCAGAAGCATTGTGAATAGAGGATGCAGAAGATGCACAGAGAGAATAAAAACGCAGAACATAGAAGAGATTGGGTGTTGTTGAGAGTGATTCAAGTGTGTAGAAGGAGGTAAAGTGCAGCAGTTGAAATGCACAGAAGAGGAATGGTGCATAGAAGGGACATGGCACACAGAGCATGAAAGGAAGAAGAACATAAAGTGTAAGGAAGGGGTGCAGGAAGACACTGATGTAGGTAGAGAAAAGTAGTGTAGCAGAACAATGATGAGACCGGTAAGCCATTGATAAATATTGTATCACTGTGATAAATTTATATATAGAAAACTTTATATTTCAGGGTGGTAGGGAGGACTATTGTCCTCATAGGTTCAAGTGGGTGCTTGAGAAAAGGGAGTTGTAGCTTCCATATAGTTGCAGCCAGAGAAACCAGGGTGGCAGGGTGGTGCAAGGGAGAACTGTTGTTCTCTGTTTTACAGGTTGGTTCCCATGTGAATGAAAGTTAGTGCTTCCATCCAGTGGGTGCTGGAAAACTTGGGGAGTTGTTGCTTCCTTCTAGTGGGTGCTAGAGAAACCAGGGAGTTGGTGCTTCCTTCTAGTGGGTGCTAGAGAAACCAAGGAGTTGGTGCTTCCTTTTAGTAGGTGCTAGAGAAAATGGAGAGTTGGAGCTCATATGTATGATAATGTACAGAATGTAAAGATTACTTATCATACCAAGAAGAAGAGGTTTTTACCCTTTATGGGTTTCCTCAGGAAATATTTGTCTCTGTATATTTCATATGTGTGACTGATGTCGAATGTTTTATTGATTACCTCCCTGCATTATTGTGATTATCATTAAGTTCTCTGCAAAGAGTTTAAAATAATCATAATTGTTTAAGCACAGTAACAACTGATTCAGCCCCCCCCTCTCAGTTGTCCAACACGAAGTGGTTGGGGTTTTTTCATAAGGGTTTCCTCTTGTAATTTAGGCACTTTTTCGAAAAGATCCTCTCTTGAATCAGTTAGCTCCTCTCCTATTTGAGGGGACTACAGGGAATTCTTTTTGAATTACCTCTTGTAACTTTTTGGGTGCAGGATCAATAGACGTTGAAGGCATTGGGGAGTTATCAATAGGCTTCTTAGTCTTCTTGCCTGATGAGGCTGCAGGGGTATCAACAAGATTTTTGGTCTTTTGTTCTGGTAAAGGGATAGCTTGAGATGCAGGGTTTGGAGTCCTTGGTGAATGGGATTTGGATGGAGTAACAATCCCTAGATCAAGTGTTTTCTTGTTAGTATTGGTTGTAAGATGAGGGTTTGAAAAATGGTAAATGAACTCATCCCATATTTTCCCTTGTTTTTCCAACTCGGCTATAACAAGTAGTTTGATGAGGCCATGGTGGAATAAGTTGTTATGGGGATTGGTTACATTCTTCCGTACTTGGGAAGACATATTCTAAAGGATTTTTAAGAAGTAAAAAGGGAAATTCAATGGCTTATTGAATTAAAAATGAGCTAATAATCGAAAGTGATAGGCTTTGAAAATGAAATATCTACCTTCACAAGTTATCATTCTGGTGATGACTATCAGAGGGTTAATTATATCCTCTTTCATCCACTCCTTGAAATATCCCTTAGCTCTATAGATATTATGAAACTCAGGTTTGAAGACCTTGTTATAGCTCGCTCGTGGCAACTGGTGGTGTTTAAACCAACGGTCTCCAACTCTTGGAAGATTTGTGGCTGAGGTGATTGATTCCTCAGATACCATGAAGGTGGGAGACCCTATGTGTGCCATCCTTCCATCGAATCCGAGGGTGAATTGCATAGAAATTTCATCATCATGGCCCTGGAAATGAGCCAAGAATGGTCCCCATCCAGTGCGAAGGAACACTTCCCTGCACTGTGCGAACTTGGAGATAGAAAAGAGGTCAACATAGGAGGACAACTCATACCGTTTGGGCATGGTGTTAGTGTGGAGAATGGAAAAAGGACAGAATTCGACAGAGGAAAAGTGCAGCAGGTCGAGGATGAGAGAGATTAAGCAGAGGGAAAATGAAATTGAGAAGAGGGTGAACACAATGCATAAATGGGATAACAATTTGAGTGATCCCTCCATTTTTTAATGTGCCCAAGGTGGAAACAGTTGAATTCATTGATGAATTTATCACACATGAGTTTCCATGTGTGAGCATGAGTGCGCCAATTTCGATTTCAAAGAGGATATTTTGGGAGGAAATCATAATGGTTAAGTAGATAGATCAATGTCTAAGTCTTCGACTTGGAAATTTGATCATAAAATTGTTTAAGAATTGTATCATTTAATCTCAATTGCCATTAACTAACTTCAATAAATTCAAATGATTCCTGGTTACCTGAAATCATGGACATTTACTGTGTGTATAAATATCGTCTTATATATGGTGCCTCGTCTGGAACCTCATATGGTATTTTAAATGGCACCTCATACAAAACTCCATATGGCACTCCATATGTTATTCCTGTGCGAAATGAAATTTGTTCATCCTGTAATGGATGTTTTATCGATAACACTCACTCTAAAAATGATTTTGACAGTCACAATGAATAGGAGAAGAGGCGGGATAAAAGTGTTCTTGTTTTTCCATCGTTCTCACACAATCCGTTCCTCCATGTTGCATATTATGAGGCATGTAATCTCAACTCTGTAGTCTGTAAAGAAAAAAAACCTATTTAAGTGGTCTGTCCAGGAAATGTACAAGAATTTATAACACACAGGGAATACTTAGCATTTCAAAAATAAAATAACTGTCGATGTAATAGTCTGTATCATGAAAATAATACAAAATTTGTTTTTACAAATATTTCTACTTCTTCTAGGAAGTGTTATCATTTGTCAACTCATGAAACCCCTCCCCCATACCTAAGTATTATGACACCTCACAATAAAAAATATAGGAAAGCAGTCAATTCTCCTAATAACCGAATATTTACAACTTGTTAAGTGTACAAAAAAATTTCACATATCGGTTTGATGAGACGGTTAGAATATGGCCCCACCTATAGGATAGAACATCCTACATATAGTTAAGAAGAGGTAGGCGAGAGAGTTTCGAGATATTCTCAAAGATAGTTCCCAATGGAAAATTTATGGATTTCATTAACCTTATCTTAAACATACATAATTCATGTCATCTTTGTCTATAAGTAATTCCATACATCAGGACAGATTTAAATTTATTATTATTTTTTGTCAGATTATCATCCTCGGTAGGTAGAATGCCCCACTACCAGCAAGCATGTTCAATACTCTGGCGGGTTTACCTAGTCATACCACAGGTCGGTACCCACTGTCAACAAACTTGTTCAGTATCATGGCGGGTTAGCCTCTTACACTCTCAGAGACTAGACCTCCATCTTTTAAGATTTTAGTATAAGATTTCTTTATGCAAGAATATGGGGGGACAACTTTGAAAACAACTTTTTCTCTTTTTTTTTTCAATTGGGATGGTATTTATGTTAGAGGATGACTTTCCATTATATAAATTCCTTAGTGATTGTCCTGATGTAAGGGGTACTTAAGCAGACGTAACCTATCTAAAGATATTATATAATCAAGCATTTTTAGTGTGCAGTGGATGGTATCATTGGGAAAGAATAGAAATGTATCTTTAGGCTCAACTCACTGTCTTCCTTTTTTTTCTTTTTTTTGATGTTTCCATGGCTAACTGCTAATCATGCCTCCTTGTTACTCTTTAATAAATATACTTTACTCACTTACTTAGGGTTCTTGGGGAAACTATACGAGTGACCTTTAAGCTTGATTGTTATAGTATCACTTCCTTATATAGTGGTGAAGGTTCAAGAGAAACTGCTAAAAAAGAAGATGAAAATATTTGCAAAAATATGGCCAATTATAGCAAGTCATTATTCAATTGATGCTTGACAGAAAAAAAGGTTCAATTATATTAATATTTTGAAGAAAAATCCTTCCTTTAAATCCCCTTGAAATTGTCTATTCCTGGTGAAATAAATACCTACAGAAATCTCTAGAATTGTCTATCAACAAAATTCAAAATTATTTACATATGTACAGTCAGAAATTTAGAAAACATTCAAGAAAAAGGGGGAACCTCCCCATATACTAAGGCCAATGCCTTGTCATTTGACATGACCTATAGAAAATATTCTTTGAAAATGGGCATGTGATAAAGTTTGAGTCGATGTCCATTTACTTCAAAGGAGACATGTCCATCGTCAATTGTTTTGATTTTCATAGCTTCATTGTCATATACGATGACTACCTCGTAAGGACCCAACCACTGAGTGGTAAGTTTTCCTTTGAAAGTTTTAAATTAGGAGTCAAACAACAAAGCCCAATCACCAGGTTGGAAGTTTTTCTTCTTAATAAACTTGTCATGCCACTTGCTCCTCTATTTTTGGACTAATATTGTTTATTGGATAACATCTTGCATGATCTCATCCAACTCATTTAATTGTAGGGATCATTGTTTCTAAGCCTCATCTAAGTTTAATCCCAATTCTTCATCAATACAGAAGGTCCTCAATTGGAATTCTATTGGTAGCACCACTTGTTTCCTGTACACTAGCTCATAAGTGGTATGCCCAGTGGTGTTTCTCTAGGTTGTCTGATATGCCCACAAAGCCTCTAGAAGCCTATCAGCCCAATCCCGATAATGTAATTGAACAGTCTTGGTTAGGATGGCTTCCAAAAATTTTTTTTTGGACTCTTCCTGACCTTTAGCTTGTGGGTGGTATGGAGAAGACTTGTAGTGCTTAATCCCATATTTCTTTGTTAGTTATCTCATCATCTTGGAAGTGAATTGAGTTCCTTGGTCTGTAACAATTTCACGAGGAACACCAAAGCGGGTAAATATTTCTTCATAAATAAATTAGAGAATGGATTTTTCTATAGCCCTAATTAGGGATTTTTCCTCTACCCACTTGGTGACATAATCTGTATAAACCAAAATATAGTTTTTCTTACGAGACATGGGCAAAATTGTTCCTACAAAGTGAAGGGACCATTTCTTGAAAGATTCTATCATAACTTGGGCATGCAAGGACATTTCTTCAACTGACGTGGGTCTTCCTATTCTTTGAAAACTATCACAACTCCTCACATACTTGGAAACATCCTTGAAAATGCTAGGCCAATAGTAACCTGAATGTAACACCTTATATGTTGTACGTTTGTCAGAAAAATGGCCACCACAGGGTCCATCATGACAACTTCATAGGACTTATGGTATCTCATCTTCTCAGACACATCTATGAATAATCAAGTTTGGACTAGTACAAAAAAGGTCATGACCAACCCAAGAGTAATTGGCACTTTGCGTAATAATTATATGCTTTTCATGAGGTGACAAATGAGACGGTAACTTCCTAGTAGAAAAAATAGTTTTCCATATCCACAAACCATAAGGTATCTACAGCGAGGGAAAAAAGGTGCTCATCTGGGAAACTATCATCAATGGGAATATCATCATCCTTGTTTTTTATGCGTGAAATATAATCATCTACCAAATTCGCTTTTCCAGGTCGGTCAAGAACAGTGATATTGAAATCTTGCAATAGCAGGAGCCACCTAGTCACTCAGCCATTAGTTATGGGTTTATTCATTAGAAATTTAATGGTGGAATGATCTGTGTGTACAAATACTTTGTAACCTGTGATGTAGTGGAAAAAATTATTGATAGCATGAAATATAACCAATAATTCCTTCGCGATAATTGTGTAGTTTAACTCGGCGGGGGACAAGTTCTTTCTCACAAAATAAATGGCATAGGTATGTTTGTCTTATTTATTCCCTAATACTCCTCCTATTGCAGTGTCAGAGGCATCAGTGGATATATGAAATGGGAGAGCCCAATTGGGCCCTCTAAGAACTGGTGCCATAGACAACTTAGATTTCAGGGTTTCAACAGTAGTTTGACACTGCTCATTCCAAACAAAATCAACATCTTTTATTAACAATCCAAACATAGGTGCAACAATCTTTGTGAAATTTTCAATAAATTGTCAGTAATATATGGCATGTCCAAGAAATATTCTCACCTCTTTTTGAATCTTGGGAGGTGGAAGTCTGACGATGACCTCAATCTTAGCAGGATCGACTTTAATCCCTTCAGATGAAATGTGATGTCCTAGAACCACTCTTTCAGTCAACAACATTTTACATTTTTCATGACTTAAATACAGGTTCATTTCTTGGCATTTGATAAGGACTTTTTCTAAGTTATCTAAGGATTCTTGGTAAGTATTTCCATATACTATGAATTATTCCATGTATACCTCCACATAATCATGAATAAGATCAACAACTATCCCTAGTACTGCTCATTGAAATGGGGCAGGAGAATTATAGAATCCTAATGGTAAGACCATATAAGCATAGGTGACCCAAGGACAAGTAAATGTAGTCGTGTCCTGATCCTTGGGTGCTATGAGAATTTAATTGTACCCACTATATCCATCTAAAAAGGATAAATATTTATTTCCAGACAGGATATCCAAAACTTGGTCAATGAAAGGAAGGGGAAAATAATCCTTCAGAGTGGCCTTGTTAAGCTCTTGGAAATCAACACAAATTCTCCATTTCCCGGACACTTTATTTGGAACCACTACAAGCGGGGATACCCATTTACTTTCGAAGATGGGATAAATAAACTCGACATTTAATAACTTTTGGATCTCCTCTTTTACTATATGCTTGAGTGTTGGGTTCATCCTTCTCTGGGGTTTCCTAGTAGGTGTTACTTCCCCCTGGGTATATATGCGATGAATGCATGTGTTAGGGTGTATACCCTTCATGCCAGTGTATTCCCAGGTGAATTCCCTTGATTGTTTTTTAAGGATACTCACTAACTTCTTTTGTTGGTATTCATTTTGTCTGGAGTTTATGTGTAGAAATTTCCCTGAACTAATATCATAGGGAATGGTATAAGATGTGGCATACTCGTCTATATCAAAGATAAAATATGTCAGAGATGAAACTGATGGGTACAATTGTTCCTTAAATTCTTCCCCAAACATGTACTCAAATTGGGGAAAAGATTGTGGAAAATCAACACACGTGATAACATAAATAAACTGGTTTAGCACATTCTCTAGTGTGTTCTCCTGAAGTTCCCATGAATGATCACTTGGAAACACGGATTCTTCCCAGTCCTCATTCTCGTATGGAAATTCAATCCACCATAGATTCTCCATGATAGGTTGGTTTGGTGGATATATGGTGAGCTTTTGTATAGAGAGTCCATTTGAGATGGTCATCTCTCCCTCTCTACAGCCGATAAATGCATTGGTTGTGGCTAACCAAGGTCTTCTCAAAATAACGGGATGGGTGGATGACCATAAAGTCTACTGGGTACTCCCATGAGGCTAAAGTAACTATGATATCATCCAAAATTCTTTCAGGTATAACCCTAGTCTTATATGCCAATTCCAAAATGGTTGGGCTAGGCCTAAGAAAAGGTTTTAATTGTAATTCCTCCAAGGAAGTAATTGTCATAACATTTATGGATTCCCCTAGGTCTATGAGAGTGTTCCCAATGGAAACCTCATTAATGGTTATTATCACTACGGGGTTTCTTGGGTTCCCATATTTTACTGCCTTAGGTTGCTATGATATGTACTCAAAAAGTTCTCCTATCAAATGTATTGTTGGAGGATCCTTTTGCTTCCTTCCTGGATTCTTAATACACAGTTTTTTGACCACCTTACTGTAGATTGGAATATCCTTAATGGCTTGAAGCAAGGGAATCTTGAAAAAAATATTCTTCAATTCGTTCAAGATGTCAAATTCTGATTGGTTGGTAGGTTTCTCGATCACTAATATTTATGTATAAGGAGGGGCCTTCATAATTTGTGAAGGTTCATTTTGGGGAAGCTTGGGTTCTTGGTCCTTAGGAATAATAAAATCTCCCCACCTAGTGTCATATGTGGGTTGTTTGGGGGTTTCCTCTTATTCTTCTTCCTGGATGACTTCTAAAGGTCTCTTCCTTTCTATAAATTTTCCCGACCTCAGTTGAATCTTCTGCAATGGAATGGGAGAAATAACATATGTCGGGAAGGCCTGCATCTCAACATTGTGAAGAGGTTGAGTGGGATTATTATTGGGATTGGGCACTAGTTGTGTCGGTAATAATGTTGGTCTTGGGGAGATTGCATTATGATATTGTTGCAGTTGTTGTGGAATAGGAGGTAAAGGTGGTGGAAAAACACCTAGCAGAAGTTGCAAGATGTTTGGTGGAAAGTGAGGGTAAGGATGGTTGGGCATAGGGATAGGTGGAGCTTGAGGGTTTCCTTGGTTATGCCCTCCTATCCATTCTTGAAGCCAAGGATGTTGGTACTATGTAGACCATTTTTTCCAGCTTGGTGATTTCCACTGTTGTGGTTGTTGATAATAGGGTGGAACTTGAGGTTATGGATCCGGGTATGTAGGTTGGTTCATAGGCTGCCATGGCCTCCTAGGTGCATAAGATGATTCCCTAGGATCCCCACTTATATAGATGGATAACAGACCAGGAAATGATGGACATTTCTTAGTTGAGTGGCATTCTATGCAAAAGCCACAAACTAAAATGTTATCTAATGGGAATTCCCTTGAGAAATGCTTCCTCTTGCATATTGGGCAAAATATGTTCATTGTTGCATTTTCCTCCTCCTGTTTATTTTTAATCTTTAGGGTATCCAACTTGGAACCTATTGTGCTTAAGATATATGTCTTGAAGTTCTCTAAAAGGTTCCCTATCTCTACTCTCGTGATACCACCTGAACTGACTGGTTTCAAGTTTCTACTATAAGTATCCCGAACATTCTTCCATGTTTTAGCTCTACTCCTTGAGTAATTATTACACATTTCACAAATTTTGGAAAATGGTTTATGGGAGATTTCACCTGATGCCATCAGGTTAAGTATTTCTAGGTATTCCTCTGAAATTCCCTTAAGGAAAATAACCCTAACTGCATCATCTGGAAGGTCATGGTATTTTGATTTATGTGAGATATAAGAAAATCGTTCCATATAATCCTCGAGATTCTCATCTTATAACTGTTGGAATTTGAAAATATCATTAAGAGACTCCTTTTTCTTGCAGTACTCTTGGTACTTCTTAAGAAATATATCTTTCATGGCTTCCCAAGACCTAATATTGGCCTCCCCCAACCCCATGAACCATATTAGTGTAGAGTCCTTGAGGGTGGCAGGAAAGAGTTTTAGTTTCTAGGAATCTTGTAAGTAGTTGTAGCTCCTACACAAGATGTCGAACTAAAATAGGAAGGTATCCAGGTCTTCACTTCTTTTACCATAAAAGGTGGGTAGTGCTGAGAGGGGAATATTTTTCATATTGACATTTGGTGTGGTGTCCAAAATTGGAAACCCGAAGGTAGTTTCGGTTTGGTTTCCAACTTCTTCTCCCTCCTCATATCTTACATTGTTGCGATCCTATAACATCTTGTGCTTTCGTGTTGAGCAAACTTATTCTTTGAGGACACTTGCTCTTAAGTGATCCACATTTTATGCTATTAAAACATTGATTTTGATTATGAGGTGTTATGGGTTGATGACATGTTGTTTTACTGCATTGACATAGACAGGTGCTATTGACTCGGTTTTACTAAGTGTGTATGATCTTGGACCTCGAGGATGCAGAGGCATCGATGGAACCCCTTGGACTCTGGATCGAGTCGGGGAGTGTACCATTGGGGTTTGATTGTTTTATATGTGATATTAGTGCATCTAATTAGGTGATATGATATGGATATATTCTGACATGATTCGTTGATGATGCAGGCTGACGATAGCTTTCCGACTAGACTCACATGTGGAGTAAAGGGGTCACACACGACTACCAGAGAGGTTGAGGGAGAAGTGTGGACAAAAAACCTGCCACAACCTACTAGCACTCCTACCGTGGTTCGAACTATAGGTTAATGGTTACCTAGTTCGAGAGGACCCATGATGCTGTGAGGGAAGAGTGCGACAGTCGCTCATGATGAGTCTAAGGGGTGCGCAATAAGGTGAGGGCCTTATTCCTTAGAGGCCCTTAGTCTCCCATAAGTTCACCTGGTGGAGTATTGAATCCAAGGGTTTTTTATGTCTACCAAGTCAGTCAAGAGGCGAGTGGCACCCATGGAGCACGTGGTGCGTCCTGAAGGGAACGTCGCACAGGGGAAATAGATGAGGTGAGTGGCACCCTTGGAGCACATGGTGCATCCTAAAGGACACGTCGCACAAGGGAAATAGATGAGGCGAGTGGCACCCTTGGAGCACCTAGTGCATCCTGAAGGGCACGTCGCGTTATTAATGATAAATAAATGAACCCAGATGGCCTTAAAACTAATAACGATATAAGAATTTAAAAAAAAATATCCCTAAATAAATGTCGCCCGAGAAATTTAAAGTCTAGATCTAAATTATACTAGTGGAAAAATTTTCTCTATCCTCTTAAAAAAAAAAAA
>JZKD02S1156845.1:315971-332687 GCA_000966675.3 Picea glauca
AGAGGGAAACATAAAAAGAAAAGGGAAACACAAGGGAAAAAACAGAAAGTCAAACTTAGTAAGGTATCTACCATTTAAGAACTTTCTAATTTTAAACTGAACTAGCAAATTAATAGTGGGGAAAGTCATTAAAAAATGTAAGAGAATTTGGGGACACCTAGGAGTGAATCTAGGAGTGACTCTAGGTGGGTGAGGGAAATAAGGGTAATTAATTAATTAAAGAAATTAATTTATGGAGGAATGAAGGGGATGGGTGACACTTGTACGGGGAGGAATTTTTAGGAATTAATTTTTAAACATTAATTCAAATGGGATTTTGGGAAGGTAAAGGGGTTCAAAACTCTATATAATGGAGGGAAGAGAAGGATAGAGCGGTTCTTCTATTTTGTGTAACGTTATGCTAAAGAAATCTCTACTTGATAGACTTAGCTTGTGGGAGTTGGGATACCCATCTTGGTGAGGAGTGGTAGCTCAGCCTTGCAAGGCAAGCTAGGAGCTAGATGATTCTCTTGTAAGCGTGTGTGGCCCATTTTCAACTCACGGGGCTAAGAGGGAATAAGAGGACCCCTAGCATTGGCTGGGAGGTACCGGTGAAGTCTCGTCGATCAGCAAGTGGGAGTTGCACGGAACGCGCAGGACTTCAACTTAGAGCGAGCGATCAGGCAATGATACACTTTATTCATTTTGTATGGTATATTGTTGTAGGATTTATGCTTGGGATTTTCTTATTTAATTGGGTAAGTATATTGATTATCTAGATTGTTGACTGAAATTTTTATAGCCTAGCTCGGTGATTGATTGAATCCCATGGCCTTCATTTCCCCGTATGTCTTGACCGCCCTGTGGTGTATTGATTGTGACCATTGTGGTTGTTTTCCCTTAGTCCCTAGCTCATCAGTCCTCGCCTAAGAAGTCGGCCAGGAGCCTGATCTATGGTTGTTTCTTCAGAGTCAATATACCTATGAATCTCAATGCCCTGATTTTCTGTGCGAGGATGATGAGCAAAGGAGGAACCTATCAGTAGTCTACCTCCATTGTTTTCCTTGGCTGATTGGATCCTTTCAGTCCTCTTACTATTGTCTGCATTTTGTATTGGTATTCTGGCAATGGAAAAACAAATTGATTCTTATCTGCATTTTGCATTGGTATGTTGGCAATGGAAAAACGAATTGAGTCATGTCTACATTTTGTATTGGTATTCTGGCAATGAAAAAATGGATTGATTCATGTCTGCATTTTGTATTGGTATTCTGGCAATGGAAAAACGAATTGATTCATGTCTGCATTGTGTATTGGTATTCTGGCAATGGAAAAACGAATTGATTCATGTCTGCATTTTGTATTGGTATTTGGGAAATGGAAAAACGAATTGATTCACGTCTGCATTTTGTATTGGTATCCTGGAAATGGAAAAACGTTTTTTCTTTTAAAAGTTTCCATAGATTTCCATTTAAAATGCCCACATTTTTTCTTTCAAATGAGATAGAGATTTCCATTTTAAATGTACACGTTTTTTTCTTTCAAATGAGACAGAGATTGCCATTTAAAATTGCCCACGTTTTTGCTTTCAAATGAGATTGATATTGTTGTTTTAATTTCCCACATTTTTTCTTTCAAATGAGACTGAGTTTACTATTTTAAATGCCCATGTTTTTTCTTTCAAATGAGACTGAGTTTGTTGTTTTAAATGCCCACGTTTTTTATTTCAAACGATGGACTGAGATGTTGTTAAATGCCCACGAATCATCATTACATGGTAGCATGTTCTTGCTGAGGTATGGCACAACGAATCACCATTAACTGTGACTGCGTTTTTCTGTTGGTGTGACCATGTTTCTGCCCCTTTAAATGGTTGACTGTGATTGCTAGATTGGACACCATTTTGCCTTAAATGTTGTCTGCGTTTTACTATTAATTGCCATGTTAATTGCAATATTAAATGCTATATTATTTCCATATTAATTGCGAGGATAATTTTCTACAGTGAGTTAATGGACAACATATTCCTTCTTAATGATATATTAATTGTGTTGTTACAGTTATATTAATTTCCTTATTACTGTTATATTGATTGTTACTATTACATTAATTGCCTTGTTATTTCTTTACTAATGGTTATGTTAATTAAAACGTTAATCACATTGTCATTGCTATATTACTCGTTATGATAACAATTATGTAAATCACCTTGTTATTGTTGAATTAATTGTTACGTCAATTGCCTTGTTTTTCTATAATAATTGTCATGTAACTACGATGTTGTTTCCTTGTTAGATTGCTAAAACGATGTTAATAGTTGACAGTTTCCTTCTCAATATTAATGACAACTAGTATTGTTAGTTTGGTCGATATAGTAGTCTACATGCTGAGATTAATTGCTCGTAAGTGTTTTAATGGAATCATTCTACTTTAATATTGTAAATGTTGTTATTTAAGTTAATGTCTAGTTGGATGGAGAATTTGGATTAACATAGTCTTGACCAATTAGGTTGTGTTAAATATTAAAATTTGATTGGTAAGTAAGGAATGGATTGCAAATTTTAGACTCGCTGGATTGAATTTTATTTAAGGATAGAGGGAATTTATAATTATGGTTTTAGTATTATCGAGTAATAACATTAGTTAGAGGGTTACGAAGAACTAAAGCGAGAGGTCGATCGGGCGAGGGATTTTGACCTAGCCGCTTACAGAGCTCGTCCATGGCCGCCCCGGAGGGCGGGGAACCCTGCATTCCTCCCCCTCACACCATTGCGTTTCGAAAAATTCTGACCAAACAGGGCAAGAAATCCTCAGTCGCTGCGCCTCCAAGATTCGTTAAACGTTTAGATTCGATCCCCAAAATTGATCTGCCTCCGGATAAACCAATGAGAGTAGCAGTCTCGTTAGCTGAGCGAGGGCTGGTGGGCCAGTTCATGGGGCTCTTGCCATCCACCAAAACCACAGACAATTGGATACAAAGGAACTGGAGACCTTTAATCCAGAACAATGTTACTTGCTATGCAGTGGACAGAGGTTATTACATTTTTGAGTTCATCTCAGAAGCTGATCGAGACTTGATCTTTAGGAACGGACCGTATTTCATGGACCCCCAAGGCCTCTACTTGAATCGGTGGCACCCAATTTTCGATCCAGAGTCGGAGGTCCCCAAGGAATTCCCGGTCTGGGTGAGGCTCCCAAACCTCCCAATCCATTGCTGGAACAACCCCTCGCTCCAGGCAATCGGCAACGGTCTTGGAAATTACATTGATAAGGCGGATCCAAAAGATCAGTATTCATGTGCTCGCATCTGTGTAGAGGTGAACCTGGAGGTAGGGATCCTGAAGGCGGTCAAGCTAAAAGTAGGGGAATGGCAACACTTTCAAAAACTAGACTATGAACAACTGCCGTTTAAGTGTCGGGGTTTCCATGAGTACGGTCATTTTCAGAGAAATTGTCCCAAAGAACAAAGCACGGAAAAAGACGCAAGTGAAGGATGGAAATAGGTAGGTAAGACAAAATACAATTCAAGAGAAAAGGGTCCAAGACCAGGAAACTCAGATCGGGTGCCTCTGGCAAATTTGGGTCTCATCCAGGAAGCATGGGACAACAATAAGGTCGCAGAAGTTGGGGAAACAAATGGAACTTCAGCAGGGGTCACGGATCCAAGCTCAGAGGAGCCCAAGCCTTGGCGTCCAAACTCGAATCCAGGGGAAAATTTGGCGCAAGGAGAAGGGGAAGACCAAGCGCACGATCATAGAGATCCAGGGGACGTGCATGCAAGGGAAGAGGGAGAGATTCACTTAGAAAGCAGCAGTGAGGAAGATAGCAACATAGAGCTCACCCCGAAGAAGCAAAGAAGAGGAAGGAAATCTAAAATAGCAGAGAGGGAAAAAGAGACATACAAGGACGTATTGAATGGGTCACAGCCAACACTCAAGCAGGTCATAAAAGTCATACAGACCAGGAAGAAATCTAAGGCCTTCCAGGAAGGCCATCAATCCCCAGCAGGTAATCAATGAAACTTGTATCTTAGAATTGCAGAGGTTTCAGGAGCACACCTAAGGAAGAAGCGCTGAAAGACATTCTCAAAACCGCTAAAGCCGAGATCCTGCTAATCCAAGAAACCAAGATGGAGGGGCAAGACTTCCTCCAGAAAGTCAAAGTAAGATGGAATGCCAGTAGTCGAATTGCAGAAAGTGCCAGAGGGGCGTCAGGTGGCCTAGGCACGATATGGAACTCCAAAAAATATGACCTACGCAAATATGAAAGCCGCAAACACTGGATCTACACCAGCCTGGTCCACTTGGACACCGGAAGACAAGTAAGTCTTTTTAATCTTTATGTTCCTGTTTTGGCTAAAGAGAATCTCTCTTGCTGGGAAACCCTAAGAAACTTCATGCAAGACAACGCTATGGATAATATCATCCTTGGGGGTGACCTGAATCTCACCCTTTCGGCCACTGAGAAAAAGGGACGCTCAAGAGATAGGGATCAAGCAAGGGAATGGGTAGAAGACATTATGTTTATCTGGGAGCTGGAGGATATAAAGCCAACAAGAGGAAAGTTCACCTGGTCAAACAACAGGGTGGGGCCAGGGCATATCGCAGTAAGGCTGGACATATTCCTTGTCCAAAGCTCTTTCCTCGTCCTCGGGATAATTATAGACTCTGCTATTCTCCCTCACAGCGTGTCAGACCATAAGCCAATCTCCTTAAGTCTGACTTCTGACTATAACCTGGGGCCAATCCCCTTCCGTTTCAACCCAAGATGGATCCAAGAAGAAAGCTACTCGGCCTTGGTAGCTAGAATATGGAACGAATCAGTCTCAGGCTCCCCATTTTACGTCTGGGAAGAAAAACTTCGAAAATTAAAAAGAGCATTAAAAGAATGGGCCAAAACTTTACCAAATCCCATCTCCAAATGCCTAGAAGCACAGCAGCAATTAGAGGCTTATCAGCTGGAAATTGAAAAGGGTGAACCCTCGGAAGAATCTCTGCATCAAGAGGCAAGGCTACAAAAAGATTGGCACCAAGCCTGCAGAGAAGAAGAGAAACATTGGCAGCAGAAATCGAGATGCCTTTGGCTCGAAGCAAGGGAGAAGAATACCGCCTACTTTCACAAGAAAGAGGAGTCCAGGAAGAAGTTCAAAATGGTGACAGAAATCCGCTCCCAGGGACAGATTATATCGGATTTTGAAAGCATTAAGGAAGTAGCGGTGCAAACTTTTGAAGCACTCTATACAGAATCTCATACAGCAGCAAGCGATCCAGCCTCCTACCCATTGAACTTGATCCCGACAAAGATTCAAGAAGAGGTCAATAGCAACTTAATCATGGAAATAGGCCAACATGAAATCAAAGAGGCCCTGGATCAATTGCACCCAGATAAAGCCCTTGGCCTTGATGGGTTTACGGCCAGATTTTTCCAACATGGGTGGAATTTAATTAAGTCTGATCTTACGAAACTCATCAAAAAATCTCAAGCCTATGCCAAAATCGGAGGAGACACTAACTCTTCATTCTTAGAATTACTCCCAAAGGAAAAAGGAGCGGCCAACTTCGATAGATTCCGGCCGATCTTCTTATGCAATACCAGCTATAAGATTCTTACCAAACTCATAGCGAACAGACTTCAAAGCGTTCTCCCTGCCATCATACCAGAGAACCAAGGAGGTTTCATAAAAGGAAGGAGCATAACGGACAACATCATCCTCATCCAAGAGGCTCTCCATTCAAGCCTGCGACGGAAAGATAAAGGTATGATTGTCAAACTCGATCTTTCAAATGCATTTGATAGGGTAAGGCACACGTTTTTGTTTCAAGTAATGGAACGGTTTGGGTTTGCGCCCGCCTTCATAAGCTGGATTAAAGCTTGTATCTCAGGACCATGGATAGCTCCTCTGGTAAATGGAAGAGCCACAAGGTTTTTCCAAGCCTCAAGAGGTCTCCGGCAAGGATGTCCTCTTTCCCCTCTGCTATATGCTATTCAAGCCTCTGTCCTAAGTCTCCAATTAGAGTTTGGGCAGCTTCAGCAAAACCTCTCCGAACTGCGTATTGCAAAAAGGGTCAAGGATATAAATCACGCTCAGTATGCGGATGATACGCTGCTCCTGGGAGGCGCAAGCACAACAGTAGAAAAAAAGTTCAAGAAGGAATTAGACATGTTTACAAACATTTCAGGCAGCGTAATTAATGCATCCAAGAGTAAAATCTACGGCTGGAATGTAAACCCAAGAGAGATGCATGAGATATTGAGAATTCTTGGGATCGTTGGAAGCACCAGCTGGGAAGATTTCAATTATTTAGGAGTTCCCATCACTAAGGCTGGTCCAAAAGTAGCAAGCTGGAATAAAATTATATAAAAAATCAAGAACAGGATTCGATCCTGGGGCGCCAATTGGCTGAACTTGGCAGGTAAACTAGTCCTCATTAAAGCGGTTCTATCCAGCATTTCAATTTACCAAAGTTCCCTTCTCTTAGCCCCAAGAACTATAATTTAGAAGATAGAGGTGATGATTAGACATTTCCTCTGGGAAGGAGGAAAGCAAACAGGCTGCAGGCTTCATTTGGTAAAATGGGGGAAACTCACAAAATCCTTCCCAGAAGGGGGTCTCCAAATAAAGGATATGCAGATGCAGAATGTGGCTCTTGGAGCCAAAATTCTTTGGAGCCTCATCATAGGGCCAATCAGCTGGAGCAAGCGAACCCTATGGAGAAAGTATTTCCGGGGGCCTAGAAAGAAATGCTTAAGTAACCCCACAAGAACATGGAAAGGTTCACCAATATTCAATTTATGTCAAAAAGCGTTGCCATCATTCCTTCCACAAATCACTTTGATCTCGGGGAATGGGAAAAGCATCAACATTTGGGACGATTCAGTTCTTGGGGGAGCAGCAATCTCATCTAGGTTGGAGCTAAGGCGGCTAAAAGATTAGATGCAGCTTAACAATATCCACAGCCTTTGGGATATCTCGACATGGAAAAATGATGAAACTAAATCTTGGTCCGGATGGGAGATCGCTTCATTGCCTCAGGAACTAGAAGAAGAGTGGAGCAGCCTCAAGGAAGCATTGTAAGGAAGAAATCCTCTAGGAGAGAAAAAGAAAGACAAGGTAGGATAGAGTCCCAATGCGGGAATCTACACCTCAGCCAGGGGATACCGCAACCTTGTTCCAAGCATCCAAGCACACCAAGACTCGGTGGTATGGAAGGTAATATGGGCAGTTAAAACCCTCCCAAAAGTGGATTTATTTGTCTGGACAGTCGCTCAAAATGGAATTCTTTCAGGAGAAAATCTACGTAAAAAAGGTTGGACAGGGCCAACAAGATGCCCTCTTTGCTGCCAGGCCGAGGAGAAAACAATTCATCTGTTGTTAAGCTGCCCCTTTGCCACTGAGGTCTGGAACCTTACTCTTGGTCTAGGTGATTTGACCCCTTCCATCCCTCAAGATTTCCAGCTGCTATTCTCAAGTTGGCCAGGCCTGTGTCCCCTCAGGATAGCAAACCAAGGTCATCTCACAGCAACTTGGAAAGCTCTGCCGAAGTTTATCCTCTGGAAGCTATGGTTGGAAAGGAATCAACGGATCTTCAGAGAAGAGAAAATAACTCTAGAACAGGTAGCAGTAAAAATTAAAAGTCTTTTCAGCGAGAGCGCGATCCACTTCATAAAGACCTCCAATTCGAAGGCCTTGGGGACTGAAGAAGAAAAGTGGATGCGCCATATTGGGCTTCAGACTGCTCCACCAGGAAGCCCTCCAATCACCTTGCCTTGTAGCTGGGAAATCAGATTGGACACGAGTGAATTGGAGGAATGGAAACGCTCCCTAAACATCAGCATTCTCTCATTTGACGGTGCGTCTAAGGGTAACCCAGGGAAGGCTGGGGGAGGAGGAGTAATAAGGGACCACACTGGGAAAATCATTACCAGGTATGCCTGGGGCCTCGGAACTGAACCAAATAACAAAGCTGAAGCCCTCGCCCTCTGGCAAGGGATGAAACAAGCCCTCTCCTTAGGAATTCGAAATCTAACCGTGATTGGGGACTCAAGGCTGCTAATTCAAACCTTAAATCAGAACTCCAGGGTCTCGGACGGGCAACTCAAACACATCATTGATAAGATAAGGATTCTTGAGCATCGGTTCCACTCAATTCGTTGGTTTCATGTTCTAAAGGGAAACAACACCCAGGCGGACGAGGAAGCCAATACGGGAGCCCGTTTAGGGAAAAGTATTATGATCCTTAATGGAGTCACAATGAATTGGAGCATCCCATAATTGCAGCGAATCATGAGAACTCACATGCGGGCGTTCAGACAAGAGGCTTGTACAGATAAAAGGACAGAGAAATCTTTGAAATACAGGGCGATCTCCAGAATAGGCAGGAGAACCATCATGACAGAGGCACGTTCACACTTCATAGCCATCCTCCTGCGCAGAGATTCCATCAAAGAAAGGACAACGCCGGGTTATAAATGCAGGCGAGCACGAAGGGGGAGACCAAAGGTAGTCAGGCAGCGCGTAGAAGGAGCAATCTAGGGCAGGTTCAGGACAAAAGGTGAAGGATTTCAAAAGCACGTGATGGCCTCGAGCTCGGGCCCAAAGAAAACGGTGGAAGCAAGGCTCACAGCGCTAGAAGAGAAGTTGGAAAATCTGTGGGAGCTCATGACCAATCTAGATGATTTCTTGCACAATTTGGACAGTGAGGCTGGGAGAAGGATGGAGACCTTGGAAAATGATATCATCTACACACGATCCGGCCTGAGTGAAGAGATCTGGAAGCTCAGGAAGGAGCTGGGCAAGCCGAAACAAGACCATGAAGAAAGGATGCGGAATCTAGAACAGCAGATGGAAAAACTCAACAAGGAGTGGGCAGAAGACAAAGCGCAGTCCAAAGGGAAAGGGAAGGAGTAATTCAGAAGCACTCCACTAAGCAAGAGTTCTCTATAAACATCTGGTAAAAGTTAGAAAGGGCGACTAAGTAGTTGTGTTGCAGCCAGTTCTGGCTCCCAAGTGGCATGTAATAGATAATATGCATAGAAGTATTCTCTAGCTAGTTTAGCAGTAGTCCTACCACTATGTAACAACATCAACGGTTCTCCGCAGTTTTTAATAAAAGCCCCATTACTCGCTTTTGTCAAAAAAAATAAAAAATTATGGTTTTAGTATTGACCACTTAGATTTGCAAAATTAATTGTATTAACGTTTATTTATCGGACACATTATTGTCTAATTATAACTTGACGTGCCCCATTAGAATGGAATCCTTGTTAAAATTGAATGTAATCATAGACCAGTTAGACTGGGTGATTGGTGGGGGTGGGGACGATGTCGTGTGGGCCAGCGTCACCCATTGTCTTCGTCCTCTTGTGTCTCATCAACCTTTGTGTGGGGTAGGTATAGTCTCCTAGTCAGTATTCAGTTCCTAGCACGTTGGATTTTTCTTGATTCTTGGTCCCTTTTGTTTTGCACCAAGGTTATTGATGTGCCTCTCATCTAGGGACGACATGGTCCCTGATGAGGGGATCATGGTGCACCCTATGGGTTAGCGATCATCTAGGGACGACATGGTCCATGATGAGGGGATCATGGCGTGCCCTATGGGTTAGCGATGAATGATAGCTTGGTCAGATTCGGTGCCTACCACGTGAGTGTGGTTGAGCGTCATATGTTTACTTCGACACATGAGTTGGTTCGCGCGCCTTGAGGTCATAGTCTTGTTCGTCAACATCGATATGTCGAGAAGGGGAAGTGGTCCCTTAGCTTCTAGGCATGTCTTGTTTCATCAGGTGGTTAGTCGTTACCTCTGGTTATTCTGCCCCTGTTTTGCCTGGTTTCCCTTGTGCTTGTGTGTGGTGTTGTAGTTGCCTATTGCTTGTTTCCTGTGTTGCGTGCTTCTGTTCGTCGTCTGTGGTGTGGTAAAAAAAATTTCATCATTGCCTTCTTTCCCCTTAATTATTAAAAACAAAAAAAAGAATTGGCTTCGCTCGTGGCTGTAACAGTGGTGTTGTCACATGTGGTATCAGAGCGGGGTTCAACCCACGACCTAGGATCACTACAACTTTCGTTGATATGATTTGATTATGATACTGCTAATTAAGTTGAATTGTATTCATGCAGGTAATCATGGTTAGAGGATGTCGCAGAGGTAGACAACGGGGTGTTAGGGAAGGAGGCATGATGCCTCCAGTAGCATCCACGCCTGAGGGGTCTAACCCCTAGGGAGACAAATAGGTTATCGGGCAGGAGAAGATAGCAATAAGTGATGTGGTTGGATTGATGAGATATTTTTAGTGCATGTGTGAGGCACTGATCAGCCGATTGGACAGAGATGAGGCCAGAGCGACGACACCCCCTAAGGGTTGACTGTGTGCTTCGGTCAGTATTGGTGGCATTCACAGCGAACTCGAGAAGGTTAAATTTCCCAAGTTCTTTGGTGCCTCGAACGACGCAACCGCCGAGGCATGGTTGGAGAATATGGTGATCTGCTTAGCACTTCTCGACTATACCTCCAACATGAAGGTTCTCATGGCAGTATTTCAACTGAAGGGGAGCACTCTTCAATGGTGGAAGACACTCCTGCCACAATTGAACATGGTCATTGAAGACGTGTCATGGGAACTGTACAAGGAGAGGTTCCAAGAGAGGTACCTATCAGAGGAATTCATTGAGCATCAGCTCAACGAGTTCAACGCTTTACGATAGGGTGGTTGTATGGTGCCTGAGTATGAGGCCCGTTTTATGGAGCTACTCAGGTATGCTTTTCATATTAGCACTGAGAAACTCAAGGTCAACAGGTTCGTGTTCGGCCTTAATGGCAGCATACGTGTTCGGCCTTGCATGATGTCTTCCAGAAGGCCCTCATAGCAGAGGAGGAGCTTATTAGTGGGGGTTAGAGAAAGACTCCAACGAGACCCAAAAGGAAGGTGTCATCTAGTGCACAGCAGCACTAGACACCATCCAGACATACGTTCGGATATCGTGGCTTCCAGAGAGGACCCACTTTCACTACACCTTGGTGACCGACCCCTCAACAACATACACTTTATCAGAGACCACAACATCAACAACAACGTCGACCACATCAACAACAGTTTAGGCGTATTTAGCAGAATAGACTAGGATTCCAGGCTAGTGGGCTGACATCTTCTACTTCGGGTACCAAGACTACTAGACCAAAGAATGGGTGTTGGATGTGTGGGGAGACACACTACCAGTGCGACTGCCCTGTGGAGAGAACTAGAGCCTCTAGATTAGTTGGACCCACTACCATGGGAGATTTGGGCAAGGCCCATCGGATTCATGCAACAGTGAATAACTGCTAGGAAGAGCATCAGTCGAGTGCTCGAGATGACAAGTACCATCACTGACCAGACACTTAGTATTTTGATAGATCTCAGTGCTACCGAGATTTTCATTTCTAGTGCAGTGCTAAAAAGGATTAAGGTAAAGGAAGTCGAACAGGATGAGTTTAGCTTCATAGAGATGGCTTCGGGAGCTAAACAAAAGGTTGGAAGAAAGGTTAAGGGCTATATCCTTAACCTAGGAGATTTTGTCACCAGGGCCAACATGTACATCACGATCTTAGGATCTTATGACGTCGTGATCGGTATGGACTGGGTGGAATCGCATGAGGTGACACTCAACTCTAAGACGAAACGATTGAGCTTGGTCAATGATGACGGACAGAGACATGTGATTGTAGGCCAGAACCAGGGAGTTTCCCTGAGGTTCATATCTTCCTTGTAGCTTCGAAAAAGCATGCGCAAGGGATGTAAGCTTTATGCGATACTTGCGTTGAACGAGAAGGGAGTAGCGGAAGGTATAGAATGCCTTATTGCGGTGAGAGAGTTTGCATACGTCTTTCTGGAGGAGTTACTTGGGATTCCTTCGGAGAGGGAATTTGAGTTTACTATAGACCTAAAATCGGGAACTGAACCAATAGATAGAGAGCCTTATCGGATGTCGACCCCAGAGTTACAAGAGCTGAGAATGAAACTGAAGGATTTGTTGGACCTAGTTCTGATACGTCCAAGTGTGTCATCGTGGGGTGCGACTATTATTTTCATATGAAATAAGGATGGTTCGTGGAGGCTGTACATTGAATACCATCAATTGAACAAGGCCATGATCAAGAATCAACATCCGTTGTCGAGGATTGATGATCTATTCGAGCAGATGAAGGGTGCGATGTTGTTCTCAAAGATCGATTTGCGATCAGGGTATCACCAGTTATGGATCAAGGAGGATGATGTCCCTAATATCGCCTTTAATATGAGGTTTGGACGTTACAAGTTTACTATTTTACCGTTCAAACTGAAAAACGCCCTAGGGGTATTTATGATTTTGATGAACAGGGTGTTTCGCGAGTACTTGGACAAGTTCATCGAAATATTCATTGACGATATTTTGATTTACTCTAGGATGACAGAGGAGCATGAAAAACACTTACGCTTGGTACTACAGTGTTTGCGAGAGCACAAATTGTATGGGAAGTTGTGCAAATGCTCATTTTATCAATCGAACATTCACTACTTAGGGCATGTCATCTCCGACAAAGGTATCGTCGTGGATCCAGCCAAGGTCGAGGCTATTATGGAATGGCATGCGCCGACGAATGTCTCGGAAGTGCGTAGCATCATGGGTTTAGTAGGATACTATCGACGATTCGTTGAGGGATTTTCGAAGATAGAAAATTCGATCAGGGAATTACAGAAGAAAAACAAGAAGTTTGCATGGACCGAGAAATGCACAGAAGCATATCGAAGGCTCAAGGAGCTGTTAACAACAACACTGATACTAAAGGTCCCTGACATGGATGTGCAGTTCTTGGTATGCACTGACGCATCCAAGGAAGGCTTAGGCGGATTCTTGATGCAAGACAGACGAGTGATCACCTAAATATCAAGGAAACTGATAAGGCATGAGGAGAACTATGCAACGCACGATTTGGAGTTGTTAGCCATCATTTATTCCTTGAAGGTTTGGATACACTACCTTGTTGGACGAAAATCTGAACTAAAGACTGACCACTGTGGACTACAACACATCTTTACGCAAAGAGACATGAACGCGCGACAATGACATTGGTCAGAATTTCTTAGCGAGTACAACTTTTAGATTACTTACATAAAAGGAACAATGAGTCAAGTGGTAGATGCATTGAGTTAGAGACCACTCATATTTTCAGTGTTTCCTCTTTAGACTAATCTACGTGAAAATATTCTAACTTTACAGCATGACGATGACTGGTACAAAGAGGTCGGGAGTTTTATCGGACAAAACACCATGATGGTACCAATATTTGAAGGATTTACATTTGACGATGATGGTTTATTGAGGTTTAAAAATTGGATTTATGTACCACCAAATGACGAGTTGAGGAGCTTGATCCTAAGAGAGGCTCATAGAGTAGTTTACATGGCTCACCCGGGAGTCATGAAGATGAGGGTAGACCTTAAACCTTTATTCTTCTGGAAGGGAATGAAGGAAGACATAGTCAACTATGTGGCCAAATGTCTAGAATTTTAGCAAGTAAAGGATGAACATAGGCAACCAACAGGATTACTACAGCCACATGTTATTCCAGAATCAAAATGGGAGGTTATTTCGATGGATTTTATTGTTGGATTGCCACTGACGGCAAGGAGACATGACTCGATTTTTGTAGTAGTAGACACTCTAATGAAGAGTGCTCACTTTATTCCCATGCATATGATGTAAAAGGGAACCTGACATAGCTAGATTTTTCATCGGTGAGATTGTGAGGCTACATGGCGTGCCTAAGAGGATTATATCCGATCAAGGATCGGTGTTTACTGGATGATTTTGGATGAGTTTCCAAGAGGCCTTGGGAACCCAACTTAAGTTCAGTACGGTGTATCACCCGAAGACTAACGGGTAGACCGAATGAGTGAACTAGACCTTGAAGGACATGTTGTGCATGTACGTGATGGACCAACAAAAGCGTTCGGAATATTTCTTTCCACTAGTGGAATTCTCTTATAACAACAGTTACCAAAGCACCATTAATATGGTGCCTTTCGAGTTTCTTTAAGAGCGACTGTGTCTAACACCTTTGAGTTGGGATCGGCTTGAGGATAGGGTCCTAGTGGGACCATAAGTGATCCAAGAAATGGAAGCGAAAATGCAAACAATAATACAAAGTATTAAGGAAGCGCAGGATCGACAGAAGAGTTATGCTGATGTGCACCGTGTCGATTGTCGTTACAAGGTTGGCGATCGAGTCTTCTTGCAGGTTAAACTGCATAAGAGTTCGATCAAGTTTGAAAAGGGAGATAAAATCTCTCCTAGGTTCATGGGACCTTTCAAGATTGTGGAGAGAAAGGGGTCCGTGGCCTATCGACTAGCCTTGCATGATTCTTTGAGGCGTATGCGCGATGTTTTTCATGTATTTGTTTTGAGACATTATATTAGTGATCCTACACATGTTATTGACATAATTTCCTTGTAGGTATCGGACGAGGGGGTTCTCACGTCTGAGCTGATCCGTATCTTGGATCATCGCATTCGACAGCAATGGTGTCAAACGGTAGAGAAGGTCAAGGTCTAGTGGGGTAGCTATAGTCCGCACTCGACAACCTAGGAGGACACATATGATATGCGCCAACAGTTTCCATTTTTGTTTGATAGACTTATGATACTGTGATACACTTTATTTCGGCATTTATACTGTGAAACTTCAGGATGAAGTTTAGATCAAGACGGGGTGTATGTAACATCCCGCTATTGCGCACTGAGGGAACTTATTCTTTCAGGACACTTTCTCACAAGTGATCCAGATTTTATGCTATTAAAACATTGATTATGATTATGAGGCATTATGGGTTGATGACATGTTGTTTTACTGCATTGACATAGACAAGTGCTATTGACTTGGTTTTACTGAGTGTGTAGGATCTTGTACCTCGAGGATGCAGAGGCATCGATGGAACCCCTTGGACTCCAGATCGATTCAGGGAGTGTACCATTGGAGTTTGATTGTTTTATATCTGATATTAGTACGTCTCATTAGATGATATGATATGGATATATTCTGACATGATTCGTTGATGATGCAGGCTGACGATAGCTTGCCGACCAGACTCACATAAGGAGTAAAGGGGTCATGCACGACTACCAGAGAGGTCGAGGGAGAGGTGTGGACAACAACCCTTCCACAACCTACTAGCACTCTCGTCGTGGCTCGAACTATAGGTTAATGGTTACCTAGTTCAAAAGGACCCATGATGTCATGAGGGCAGACTGCGACAGTCGCTCACGATGATTCTAAGGGGTGTGAAATAAGGCAGGGGCCTTATTCCTTACAGGCCCTTAGTCTCCCACAAGTTCACATAGTGGAGTATTGACTCCAGGGGTTTTTGATGTCTACCAAGTCAGTCAAGAGGCGAGTGGCACCCTTAGAGCATGTGGTGCGTCCTGAAGGGCACGTCGCACAAGGGAAATAGATGAGGTGAGTGGCACCCTTGGAGCACGTGGTGCGTCCTGAAGGGCCCGTCGCGCAAGGGAAACAGATGAGTTGAGTGGCACCCTTGGAGCACCTAGTGTGTGCTGAAGGGCACGTCGCGTTATTAATGATAAATAAATGAACCCAGATGGCATTAGGACTAATAACGAGATAATAATTTTTAAAACAAGATCCCTAAATAAATGTCTCCCACGAAATTTAAAGTCTAGGTCTAAATTATACTAGTGCCAAAATTTTCTCTATCCCTTTAACAAAAAAAAAGAAAAGAAAAAAAGGAATATATATATATATATATATATATATAAACTAAAATAAAATAAATAATTGTTTAAAAAAAAAGGGTGAGTGGAGAGGGAAAAAAGTAACTTCCACACCTACCATTATGAGTTCTAAATAAAAAGGGGAAAGAGGAAATATAAAATAATTAGGAAACTAGGAAAAAGAGGGAAACATAAAAAGAAAAGGGAAACACAAGGGTAAAAGTAGAAATTCAAACTTAGTAAGGTATCTACCATTTAAGAACTTTCTAATTTTAAACTAAACTAGCAAATTAATAGTTGAGAAAGTCATTAAAAACTGTAAGAGAATTTGGTGACACCTAGGAGCGAATCTAGGAGAGACTCTAGGTGGGTGAGAGAAATAAGGGTAATTAATTAAGTAAAGAAATTAATTTATGGAGGAATGAAGGGGATGGGTGACACTTGTACGGGGAGGAATTTTTAGGAATTAATTTTTAAACATTAATTTAAATAGGATTTTTGGAAGGTAAAGGGGTTCAAAACTCTATATAATGAAGGGAGGAGAAGGACAGAGGGGTTGTTCTATTTTTCGTAACGTTACGCTGCATAAATATCTACTTGATTAAATTATCTTGTGGGAGTTGGGATACCTAGCTCGGTGAGGAGTGGTAGCTCGGCCTTGCGAGGCGAGATGGGAGCTTGTTGATTCTCTGGTTAGCGTGTGTGGCCCCTTTGCGGCTTGGGGGGCTAAGGGGGAAGAAGAGTACCCCTAGCATTGGCTGGGAGGTACCGGTGAAGTCTCTTCGGTCGACAAGTGAGAGTTGCATGGAGTGCGTGGGACTTCAACTCAGAGCGAGCGATCAGGGAATAATACACTTTCTTCATTTTGTATGGTAGATTGTTGTAATGACCCTTTTCCTATTACTGTAAATAATTTCATAATAATCTGAAACACTAGCTAAATTATGATTAATTATGATATAACCTTAAATTGATTACAAGTTATTAATTAATTA
>JZKD02S1156845.1:348038-393369 GCA_000966675.3 Picea glauca
CTTCTCATGGCCATAACTCTCTAACCGTGAGGAATTATGTGACGTTCCACATACCACTAGAAATGACATGAAAAGAACTATCCATCTAGGATATTTTCCCTAACAAATTCACTTTGATTCATCTCATTATTCCACAATTAAGCATGGGTTCTCTTACTCCACAAAGCGTCTTCCCGTGAGGACTTTCACCATAGGGGGACCACTTTGGAGTTCATCCATATTTACTTCTTATCAACCATAAAAAAATGATAATGAGTCATATTTACATCAAACAATATTGGGTCCATTACCCAAACCTTTGTGCTACGGGGCTTTCTTCAAGGGTTGACATCAATGCCAACAAACCTTAATCAATAGTATGTCCTTTCATAATCTTGCCTCCTCAAGTTTTGTTCCCTTGCTATCAATCTGGATATATATTATTGTTTAGTATGCCTCCTTTAAAACCACCTATGCCATACTTCCTTCATTTGTAATCGCCTGACGTAAATACCACCTATGAGTTGTCCTTGTCTCTTTTCTCTGCTATAAATTGTGCCATATCCTTAATCGAATTTTAGCAAATTCCTATCTCTTAGCTTTATGTCCATTCATAATCTTGTATCCTTAATTGTCGGTCCCTTGCTATCAATCCAGATAGATCTTATCTTTTATCTCAGTCTCCATTGTCATACCATCTTATTTTATTTTCCTCTGTTGACAATGGGGATTAGATAAGGTATCCTCTTGGATCAAATTCCGACAGTGTGCCCTTCAAATAGCCATGTAATATGAATATGCTCTAAGAGAACAACCTGAGCAGCAGAAAAACCACAACATGTCCTGTTTGATTATTGGAGGAAACTGCTTCTTGCTGGCAGAGGTTGGAGATGTTGCATAGTCGCAAGAACCAGGACTGATTATCGATAATCCCAGCCTTGAAGTGAAGTAGTGCCCTAAGGTATCCTCCCCCAAGTTGCGGTGACCCAAAATTAGCAGACTGACTAGCCACTATAATTGAGGCTCAGAATTGCAAATATAATGGATAGAGGATCTTCCATCGAAGACATGAATTTTTTTTGTAAAATAAATATCTCTTGCAAAATGTAATCACAAGAATCAACAACATGCAAGGTGCTAAAATGGTGGTGTCCATGGGATTCACTCACATACAAAGGCAGTTGCATCAATTGATGTTTTATGACTGTGTGTTATAACCCTAATTTGCAACAGACATGCTTACCTAGCATCAGGCCATCTCAGATTCCTTCTTTTCCAAAGCACTGCTAAACAACTCTTCTTAAAAACACTTTTTATAAAGGACCACGTGCCCTGCTGTATTACTGCATATGTCTACATGCTTGCTGACCCAAAATAGCCCGTGTGTACCTACAAAAGAACGAAAAAAGGAAAGTTTCCGATGGAACACACAACTTTGGGTGAGTTAACTAAACCTTCTAGCCATGCATGGCCGAGGGTTCGTCCAAATACCTAGCTTCTTCTAGCCTATAAATGAAGGGTTAGGGGTCCCATTTGGAAGAGGAGAATCATAGTACAGAAACTATACCCGATTGCGCATTCCCTTTTGTCCCAACCCTTTAGCCATCCTAGAAAAAGAGAAAGATAGAGAAAAGAAGTTGGAGGACGGTTGAAGAGGAGCCCAGGACCAGTTTCGTGGAGCAGTGGCTAGCTTCATCATTGTAAGTTGATTTGTTGAAGTTAATAATAAAGAAATTCTTTTCTTGTCCCACCATATGAGGTTTTCATGGTTTATTGCATACTTGTTTATTGAATCTCTAACCCATTAATCTATATATTAAATGCATGTGGAGTTTGTTGTTTGTTTTGTGTGAATGCAGGTCAGCCTTGGGAGGAAAGTTGCAATCAAAAAGATATCAAGTGCGAGGAAGGATCTACATTAAACACCCGAAATAAGGTATGCTCACTTGATCTTCCTAACTATGTATTTGCTTAAGAATAATGGGGATTAGGTCTGGGACGACGGTAGAAAGTAGAAATATTTAGGTCTTTTCTGCATGCATAATTAAACCCTAAGTGCTAGTCTGTAGAGGGATTACCCACTCACAACAAAATTGGCAACCATACTAGGGAGATCTCTAGGGTTCCTGGGAATTTTTTTTGGGTATTTTTAAGAACTGGTTTCATTTTCCTATTTTTAAAGTTTCTGCAAAAGTCTGAGCTAATAGAGATTCTGGTCTTTCATACTAGTTATCTTTGTTTCTTTGCTTGACTGTATTTTTTTTTCAAAACCCACAGAGGTACACACAGCCTGTATAAGGTCTGCACACATGTACCCACACCCTGCATTCTCACAGCCCGTGTGTACACACTAGCTGAGGGGGTGACAGTCGCATGTATGATTCCAGAAAATTTCTTTTAAAGAGGCAATCGTCCTCTTCCCTGTCATAATTAGTCATTCTCAGGGGTTTTCTGGAACTCTTTGTAGTCTTTGTTGTTTGCAGTATATAGCTTAGGTTTCACCTCAGATTGGTTTGTTCTATGAAGTTTTCCTTGAATTGTTTTCTTTTTCTGTTAAAGTAAGTGTCTGAGTCTTCAAGAGATTCTAGTTCTCAGTACCAGTAGTCTCTACATGGGCTAGCTTACTTGGATTTTTATTTGTTTCAAAGTTTCATATATACACGTGGCCTGTATAAGGCCAGTACGCATGTACACGTGCTCTGACCTTACATAGCTCGCGTGCACACGCTTGCTATGAAACTGTCAGCAGTGTGCCTATGGAGAGAAATTGTATTGAAGGTAAGGTAGTCATCATGTCTTTTGATGATAATTATACCTCTCAAGTTTGGGTCTCTGTCATAGCAGTCAGTAACTTAGGTTTGATCACAACAATAGCTTTCTTTTTTCATTTAGAAGTTTTTCCTCAAAATTTTTATTTTATAGAGTTTTTAGACAAGTGTGAGAGTCCTATTTTAATTTGCTTGTGTCTGATTTTTTAAAGTGACTCTTTGCAATCTACGCTCAGGCCATAAATTTTTCTTGGTTTTGACTTGTTGATATTTTTCCTTTTTGCTTTGTGAGCATTCAAATAAAAAATAAAAAAAATACTTTTATTTCTTTGTTGGTTAAAAAGTGTTGTTTTGCATTAGTAACCAGGGAAAAGTCTTTGCTTTCATAAGTTCTTGATGGTTTACTTAGATCATAAGTAGCTCGTAGTCGAGTGAAATCATGCTTTAAGTTTGTTGTTCAAAGATCTTAGTAAAATTTTTAAGTTTGAAAAGTTGTTTAAAAGTTAAGTGAAGTAAAGGTTTTTGTTTCCAGCTTTCTGTTTATTTTTCTTTCGTCTTTCAAACATCACTAGTTTCACTTTCAAAACCTTTGACTTAATAAAAGCCATAAAAATTAATGCTAAATCTAAAATTCATTAGAATTTTCATGTTTGTAGGGTCAACCAACTAGTTTAGGGTTAGGGCATTGAATTAGGTTGGAGAGGAAACTCTTCAAGGCCATTTAAATAAAACATTGGAGTCTGAGTTAGGGAGTGTCAAATTCCAGTATCGTGAAAGTTATCCTGGACCCCCCTCTAACACAGGTGATAAAAACGAGGTCACATGCGGAAAGGTAGCGGAGATAACCCCTCCAAAGCTAGACCAATCATAGTGGAGAACACATATAGAGGGATTGTTTTGGGATTTTGTCGATTGCATTTGCCACAGAGCTTCGTGGGTCTCAAATCCATTCGAGGTCCTCAGTTGTCTTCTGAACCACTTGATTTTGATACCCTTGACAGGTTTCGGGCTTGACACCCTGCTCATTGTGGTCTACCCGACTTTCGACTATACCCGCCTAGTGACTGTTCACGTGCTAGCAACCTAGTTGCCTATATTTTTAGGGACATACACAGATGACTGCGGGGGTATACTGCAGTACCTAGGATAGAAATCAAGCCACACTTTGCAGAGTATACCCGGAGGGTTCTTCCGTGTTCGAGTTGCACTTGCACCGGTAAGTTGCTCTATTGTTGGTTGTTGTAATTGTTCTTCCTATTAGTTTAGTGTTTGATTGTTTTATCTTGTAGGGACTTTTTTAGTGTGTGTTGCTTTTTTTGAATGAATAGACAACCCTAGAGTGTCTTTGATCTTCTCACACAGTGGAGGATCACGAGCTCCGTCGGTCACGAAGGCTTCTGGGCCTATCACTGGTTACCCTAGAGCCACCCATGCCACCACTAAGGAGAAACCTAGATGCCACCACTAAGGAGAAAGCTAGACCAACAAGGGTCTTTTGAAGCAACCAGGTCACAAGAAATTGTGCCCGACCAACATCCGAAGGAAACGACCGTTTTAGACTTTGGAGAGAAAGATCTTGGTCTACCTGAAACTCCAACCACTAATATTTTGGCACCCATCACCATACCAATTCACCCTTACGAGTGCCAGACAATGTCGCACGTAGCAATGGAAACAAAGGTTCTCACTCCCTGTCATAATTCTTCAATTCCCACTACGGTTGTCACCATAGGAGATTTTCCACCTCCTGACCCACTGTCATCGATCCGAGCCAACATGGTCTCGACCACCTCTACCTCGCATAGTGGTCCGATCCCATCTATGATGGCGGCCACAGCCCCTTTTCCAACAAGTGCGACAGGCCCTTCGTTCTCATATGGGATGCCTAGCTGAGGTACAAGTCCTGTACTTTCCTACTCCACTTCACAGAATTTAGGTCTAGGGGCAGGGAGCTCTAACGCTCCTCTGTAAGACCACATGGGGGGCAATTCAAATCCTTTTAACGCTTTCCCTTATGGGGGAGGTCATATAACTCCTTCGTCCCCTTTGCTCGGTGGCATGCATCAACAATCCATCGGGCCACTTGCACACCATAGTTTATTTGGAGCAGGGAGTCAAGGACCACCTTCGCATAATATGATGGTAGGTTTGACATTGTTTTCTTTGGTTGGTGCATTTGGTAACAAATCCTTATCATATGTTGCTTTCCCGATTGGGGGAAACCCCAGTTTTGGACAACCTATTCCTATGTAGGGTATTATTCCTACACAGGGGGAAAACCCAAGAACTTCTTCCACATCAGGGCCTTGGAATTCTTGGCAGGGATCCATTCCTTCATCAGGAATGTCGATCTGGGGAAATTCTTTCCACAGTCAATGGAACCCCGAACAAGGTACTATGCATATCCCCATGGGATCAGCATGGGGCAACCCTTCCCAAAGTCCTTCAAATGTAATGCATGCCCATCCATCTACGTCCTATTTTGGGAATCGGTCCATGATGTCTCCTCACACGCAGAATCCGTATGCCGTTCATGGCCATGGTTTTTACCAGAATCAAGGCCAGTAGCCGAACTTTGCCTGCCAACCTGGTGCCAGTCAAACTCTAGGTTCCTTTTTCCCAGGTTATCACCAACAACCCAAACTACCTTTCCTGGAAACCTTGCATTTGCCAGACTTGACAAGGTTGTTGAATGACCCTATCTGTCATGATATGCATTGGCCCCATATGCCGACGAAGTTTCCTTCCGACATACCAAAGTTCAAAGCCAAGCCGAACGAAGATCCAGGCGATCATGTGACTACCTTCCACCTTTGGTGCTCATCTAACTCGTTGAAAGATGACTCTGTACAATTACGATTGTTTCAACGTACTCTCATTGGGAGTGCCGTGAAATGGTACATTCATCTCGACCACTCAAGATACTCTTCCTTCAGTGAATTAACAATGGCCTTCCTAAACCATTTCTAAATTACCTCTGAGATAAGACGCTGGCATAGAATTGTTGGCCAATTTTTCACAGAAAAAAGTGGACCATATCTCTAATCACATCCAAGAATGGAGACGCTGGAAGAATTTAATTAAGGTTCCAGTCCCACTAGAATTCCTGCTCGAGTGGTTCCTTAAGTCTTTGGTCCCACAGTTATCCAAAGACGTCGCAACATCAGGAGTGTTTTTCGAAGAAGACACCATCATGAGAGCTCAATAGCTTGAGCTCATCTATTCTTAGTTCGGTTTATTATATGATATCTTTCCAGATGCACCATGCTCAATACTTGATAAACTAGATAGAGAGTTGGACCACATGCCTATGGTATTGTCGGTTCAGCATAAACAAATCCCACTGAGCAATTGACGAAGCAATTGCAACAATTGTCTATACAACACACAACGGCCATCCAAAATACTATTTTGGCTTCTCCCCCTACTAAAATGTTGGATGTACACACAATGCAATCAACAAATCCAAAGGTCACCAGCATCCTAAAGGAAAGAAAAAACAATGAAAGAAGGGTAAGGGGGATAAGAAACCAACTGATAATGATAGCGGGGGAAACACTGAGAAACGGAAGGTGAGGTATCCATACAACTTGTGCGCGGAAGACCACCTGACCCACCAATGTCCTTGGCTTGAAGAGGCCCAAAAGTTTGTAACATAGCAACAACCTGTTGTGTTAACCAATCCATTTCAGCATGGGCAAAAACTAACCCAAGCCTCTACAAGCACGGAAGGGGGCAATCAAGGACCCTCTCTGTCTTCGAACAATCCCACATCCATGAATGTATATATGATGAAGGGTGATTCTTTTATATCAACTAGACTACATAACTATAGTAAACCAAGCACTTCTGAGAAGGGAAAAGAAGTCGAACTCCCATCTCTTCCTCTACAGATTGAGAAGACTTTGGGCAAAACAATGACACGCATCCCAAAAGGTGTGTTCAAAAAAGCTCCTCACAACCCAAATGGAAGGGCCACCCGGAACTATTATGTGGTGGAGGATTTGTCTCAAACCCTTTTTGCGATGTCTGCTTTGGAGGTCCTCCAAAGCTGCCCTTCCCAGAGGAAAGCTTTGTTAACCACTTTAGGATCTACCGAGACTTGTCATCTGGGTACCATCATACTAGATACAACCAACTTAAAACCTCGTCTTCCTTACCACGTAGCGTTTCAAATAGTAGTGGCTCAACCCACGAAAACTTTTACTCAAAATATTTTTCGCATGGTGGTTGATGAGGGTGCCTCGACATGCGTTATGTAGTTGGCATGTTGGAAGGCCATTGGCCAGCTCGTTTTGTCTCTGTCACCTACTCTTCTCACTTCTTTCGATGGTCATTCATTTCGACCACATGGTATAATTCCCTCTTTTCCCATGAAATTGGGAGGGAAGACCGTGTGCGTTGAGGTAGAAGTAGTCGATGCGTCCCTTGAATACAATCTCTTGTTACGAAGGAATTGGACTTACGCCATGCAAGAAGTGGTTGCTACAGTTTTTCAGGTCTTGTTGTTTCCACACGAGGATCGGATTGTGACCATTGATCAATTGTCTTTCTCCATACCTTACCCTTCATTGGGGGTGCCCACGGTCCTGATGATTGATAATCCTCAACCAGGTGTAGTCAACGTAGGGGTTGGTTTGTGCCCATCTTTGATGGGTACCTTCGATTACCCATTCCCTCAAGGCGATGTCAAGTTCATATCCAACCACCATAAGGTTGATATTTTCCCAGTTTCGTCGTTTTTCACGACTTACTTCACCAATCCGTGGATACTTCCTTCCCCATCGTCCACGATGGAGGGGACAGGGCACCCGGGCATGTCCATGCCCTTGTCCGTAGATGAAGTAGAATACTCTTTAGTCCAGCAAGCTTTAGCCAACCTAGATCCAACTCCTACACAAGAGTTAGATCCTCTTCTAGAGCCTATTTGGGCCCAAGGTTCTCTCACTGACACCGATTCATTAGACTTAGTATTGCCCTCTGATGAAGCAGTAATTGAAGCAATGACTAGTCCAAACAAACCCTGGGATGATCTTCATCATAGAGCATACTTCCTCCCAGAGTTAAACAGAATTGAGGCCAGATAATTCACCTTGACTATGACTGGAGATAAGTCTTGTCCTATTAATCCCTTAGCTACACATGAGGTCTATGTTGAGGGTAATATGGCAACCATCACTGAAACCATACCGATCAATATCTCCAGAACCCCTGGTGTCATGGAGAATGTTTTCGTTAGAGCTGACTGCATCCCTGGAGAGATTCAAATCTACACAGATCTATTTAAATAATTATGTGACATTTTTGCCTGGTCTTACGAGGAAATGCTAGGCATCAATCCAAAAATAGTCGAACACGAAATCACAACTTATCCAGATGCCAAGCCAATCCGGCAGAAGCTTCATTTAGTTAACCCTAGGAAAGCAACAACCATTAAGGTTGATGTTGAGAAACTACTAAAAGCTGGTTTTATCTATCCTATCCATTTGACCCAATGGGTGTCAAACCCCATGCCAGTCAACAAAAAACAAGGCACAATTCGTGTATGTACATACTTCCATGATTTGAACAAGGCCTTTCCCAAAGATAATTTTCCCACACCATTCATTGACCAGATAATTGATCAAAGTGCGGTTTGCGAGGTCTTCTATTTCATACATGGTTTTTCAGGATATAACCAAATACAAATCAAACCCAAAGACCAACACAAAATGACATTCATTTGTCCATGGGGTACATTCACGTATCGTAAGATGCCTTTTGGTATCAAAAATGCTGGAGTGACCTTTCAGTGGGCCATGTCTTTTGCTTTCCATGACCTCAAGTATATAGTCGAGGCCTATTTAGATGATTTAGCATCTCGATCTCACAAGAGAACGGATCATCCCACACACCTCCAACTTATCTTTGAGCATTGTTGCTACTTATGGATTCGCTTGAATCCAAACAAGTGCAGATTTTGCATAACATCGGGACGTTTTTTAGGTTTCATAGTATCAACAACAGGGATCATGGTCGATCCTCCCAAGGTTGAGGAAATAGTTCAGTTGACTCCCCCATGCACAATCCTTCAACTTCAGATTCTACAGGGCAAGGCGAACTTTTTAAGATGTTTCATCGCCAACTATGTCGAGATCACAAAGGGATTTATGCGCTTACTGAAAAAATATGTTCCTTTTCATTGGGATGATGCCACCCAACGCTCTTTTGATGCGTTGAAACATGCCCTCACAACTGCCCCTCTGCTTCAACCACCTAACTATAACAAAGATTTATTATTATACCTGGTTGCAGTAGATTCAACTATCAGCATGGTCTTAGTTCATAAGGATGACTTGTTCTCAGAATATGTGATTTATTACCTGAGCTGAGGCCTCATAGGACCGAAACTCAATTATTCTCATATCAAAAAACTTGGTTGGTAGCAGTTCATGTTGTTCAACGATTCCGTCATTATGTTTTGTTTCACAAGACCACCATCATTGTTGTCATGAATCCATTCCAGTACATGTTGACACAACAGGTAATAGGTATAAAGATCAGTAGATGGATAGTCGTCCTCCAGGAGTTTGACTTAGATTTCGTTTCAGTGAAATCCAAAAAGTCACTAGTCTTTGCAGAACTTATTTCAGAACTTTCAGTTGAGTCAGATGATTTTGTGCCCGAAGACTCGCTTATCAGAGGAGATATGTTTTTGATCACCTATTCAGATCCCTGGTATGGAGATATACTTATCTATCTCTAGAATTTGAAGTGCCCCAACTCTGCTTCTCGTGATGAGCATCGACGCATATGCCATCAGGCTAAGAATTATCTCATACTCGATGATACATTGTATCAGAGAGGTGTGGACTGCATCCTGCACCGATGTCTCACTCATGAAGAAGAAGTTATTGTGCTTAACGATTTCCATACCAGAGCGTGTGGTGGTCATTTGTCTGTGTTGGCAACAACCCAAAAGATTCTACGAGCAGGTTACTTCTGGCTGAAACTAATCAAAGATTGTATCGAATTGGTCAAAAAGTGCCACCCATGCCAGATCTTCTCTCGGAAGATGAGGGTACATCTCGCTCCCATGTTTCCTATCATCACAATTGGTCCCTTCACCAAGTGGGGGATTGATTACACTACATGCAACCCTCCTTCAGCAAGGAGGCACTGTTACATCATCATATCCGTAGACTACTTCACAAAGTGGGTTGAAGCTATGCCAACATTTAAAGATGATGGAGAGATTGCAACTCTCTTTTTATTCAACCAGATAATAGCAAGGTTCGGCGTCCCGAGGGAGACTGTCACTGACCATGGCAGTCACTTTCAGAACTAGATGATGACCAAGTTAACGTTAAAGCTTGGGTTATGGAAAGAACATTTGTCACCCTACTACCCCCAAGAAAATGATCAGGTGGAAGCTGTGAATAAATCTCTTAAGACCATCCTACAGTGAACGATCAACTCAGCCAAGTCAAATTGGCATTTGATGTTATACTTGGCATTATGGGATTACCAAACGTCTGTTAAGACTGCAACCAACTTCTCACCTTTTCAACTCATTTACATGCTAGAAGTAGTATTTCCTATCAAAGGTCAGATCCCATCCCTAAAGTTGGCAGTCCAATTATTGCCAGACACTTCTCCACTTGAAGAGCGGTTATTATACCTTGAGCAGCTCAATAAGAAGCGTCGTGATGCAGCCCTGGCCAACGAGGCTCACAAACATAAATTCAAGTGTCAGTATAATAGGTCCATTTGTCCTCAGATTTTCACTGAAGGTGACCTTGTCCTAGTCTATGATCAAGATAAGGAACCCCTGGGGGAAGGAAAATTCAAGCCCATGTGGTTCAGACCTTTCATCATAAAAGAGGTTCTAAAAAAGGGTGCTTATCATCTAGTTGACTTTGAATGGAATTCTTTAGTAGAGCCTAGAAATGGAATCTACCTCAAGAAGTATTACTCATAGGAAGGTCACCATGGGTAACTTTTTGTAACATATGTATAGTCTTTGTACTATTACTTTCTAGTTTCTTTTAGTGTTATGGACGTGTCATTTTTGATGTATCTTTTGTCACTGTGGCATATGTCAAGTGAATCCAAGGTGTTCATTGGGTACGTAGACATTGCTAGCCGGCACACTCAGAGGCTTGCCTCCGCAACTTGGGTAATTTTTTCACCTCGAGGCCAGTTATTATCTTCCGGAGTTATATGCTTAGGTGACACCACAAATAATGTCGCCAAGTATAGTGCATTCATTGAGTTTCTTTGTGACACCTTGTCATTTGGTAACTCTCATCTTCGGGTCTATCTCGATGCTCAGCTAGTTGTGTCTTAGTTAAATAGAGTCTATCGTGTTCATGATATGACTTTACACCGACGATTCCTTAGGGTACGTCTCTTAGAACAAAGCTTTGATTATATTACATATTTTCATGTTCCTAGGAGATTAAACCAAATTACAGATACTCTAGCTAATCAAATTTTATATTGGCATCTTGTACACATATGAAAGGACATACACATAAAGATGTAAATACATTTTTTGCAAAAATGATCCATAAGCCACAAAAGGACATAAAAATCCATATATAACATTATAGTCACCAGAGTACATAGGTGGTCGCAAGCACCTCAAAAATATGACCAATAACGAGTCACAGGGATTATTCCCTCAAAAAATATATGCAAGTAGTGCTCTCGGCACGTAAAACGTCTAACTAAGGTCAGGGCCTATGGGCCCTGTTGTACTGATCAACATCGTTTGCCAAACACTGAAACAATTGGACCCACGTTCGTGGTGCCCCCACTACATGAGGCTGCATAGATGGTGGCAGATACTCAATCTCTGCCATAGGGACCGTGCGAGTGAGTGCAAAAAAGTTTCACTCGACTCATCTTCACACCCTCTCAGCCTCCCCGGCTGGAAGATCTCTTGCTACCGCAAGTCCCCCTACGGCCGCAGGTGCGGCCCCTGGCCGAGGATGGTGCCTGTTCCTCGCATAGTCCGCAGGTCACACTGGTCCCACATCTGCACACAACAAACACATATCTGTCAAATACTCTGGTATAAAAAAATGATATATAACAAAAGCAACATAAAAATTACATATGTTTCACAAAAAAAAACAAAACAACAAAACAATGATGTAAACTTACCCATCTCTCCTCGCTCCTCACCAGGAGGTACTAGAATCTCAGGATCTCTCGAGAAATCAATCCCATCATAGGGGTAATCCTCTATGACTGGGATCTGTCGCGACAACCAAGTGAAGAAATCATAGTCAAAGGACTCAATGGTCCTTCCACCACCCTGTCGTGGCAGTAACACTACCCATCTACAAACTGCAGGAAGAGAGGCCTGATGTCCTCGTACCACTACTCAAGGACTGGAGCTCGGAACTCTTTCAAAGAAGAAAGAGCATAGAATGGTCCGAAACCCAAAGTTCCTCTGTGTCTGCGACAGAAAATCTGTCAAATGCCTCTTCATACAATCTAACAAATGTTGTTCTCTAGTCAAATATTTGTGCATTTAAGCACTGGAATGCACAGTTCATCTGTGCATGGGACTCCTGATGTAGAGCTGCAGAACCAGTAATCCACCCAATAAGAAACACAGTCTTCTTCAGTTATAAGTCAGTAATCTTTCTTAAGGGAACCTGTGATCTCGAGCGGTCTGTACCAGCCTCACAATAAAGTCCTATCAATTCCGCTATGTTATGTGGCCCGGAAGGAAATTTCCGGATGTTGACCGGTTCCCCTCTCTTGGAGAGGCCAGTCAAAAAATATATATCCTTTGTCATGGGCACCAGTGACTGCCCCTCTAACATAAACACATCTACATCTGAATGCCAATAATCAACCAAGGCATTTAGTAGCTTAGGTTGTGCCTGCATAAAAGGACATAAGAAGAACTTGAGTAGCCCACATTGCATCAAGGCAACCACAACATTGGGGTCTTCCCCGACCAATTCACTAACCTCCTCATTCTCTCTTTCTCTCTAGTGAACATACATCCTGCAAAACACCAAGGTTCAGGAGGGTTAACCCTTATTTTTTTAACCTTTTTTCATTCAATAAGGGGGTCCATGCTAGTTGTAATGCTGATAGTTGTGTGTACATGTGTGTAGTGTTTACTCTACCTGAATGTACATGTGGCTTGTCCTAAGATAGCCCGCATGGACCTAGGACCGACCTTTTGAAGGTTGACTCCCCCCCAAAACATGGCACCCAAAGCAAACATAAAGATTTAAATTGCAAGATAAGAGAGTTTGTACTTACTTGGTCCAGACAGATGGTCGTTTCATCCACTGTAGCTCCCGGAATCACTACTTTTATCAAAGGAGGTTTTTGGCTCCAGAGTCAATTTCCAAATCAACAATGGTGAAAATGCATTGTCAGCTTCTATTTATAGACTTTTTGGCCTCTTTTTGTCACTTTTTTGACCCCCCTTATCATTTTCGTTAAAACAAAAACCATTTAGAGTGATTCAGGAGTTGCATTGGAGGGGTATGATCAGGTATCATGACAATTTTTTGGATTTTTGGGCAACTTTTGACAGTCCGTGGAAAAATTTCAGATAATCAGCTTGAGCATGTAGGTTAGGTTTCTACCCTTACTTTTGTATCTCGTTGTATTTTTTCCCATGCCATAGGATCGATCCCATCAAGTTGCAACACAGAACCATCATTACTTCTTTAGAAGTGTTGCGATTTGATGGTAGAGCTTACCGGAACATGGATGCCCTAGGCAGATTCTGGTTGCATTATGGTGTCCATGTTGTCTCTGATCATTGTAGGCTCGAGAGTCCTTATTGTTTTTTCCGTATTATGAGTTTGAGCTTCATTTGCATGATTTCTTTTCACTCTTGACCTCACCCTCGGGACTCTCAAAAGACATAACGGGTCTCCTTTTAAGCCCTTTTCAGACCCTCCAAAAATGAAAAGATTGTCGAGCGATCTTGTGGCCTTTCATGCTTGTTAAACTGAAATTTGAAGTCACGTCTGTTCGGCGGTAGTTTACCCCTTTTTCGGTTCGGATAGTCAATTGTATGAACAAAGTTATACTCTAAGGAACTTCAGTTCTCTAGAAGAGTACTCTCAGGTATCATTTTAACCCTTTTTCGGGCCTGAGGGACTAAATTTACGAAGAAGGTACCCCCATGGAGTCCATAGTTAAGCTCTTTTCAGACTCCCTAAAATTGAAAAGATCGTCAAGTGACCTTATTCTTTCACACTCGTTAAGCTGGTCCAGAAGAACATTCCTGATGGAGTCCATAGTTAAGCTTTTTTCAGACTCCTTAAAAATGAAAAAATGGCTGAGTGATCTTGTCTTTATCACACTTGTTAAAATGGTTTTGAATAGACGTCTTGTCGGTGTGAGTTTACCCCTTTTTCTAACCAACTAGACTACCTTCGAAAAAGGTACCCCAATGAAGTCTCCTTTTATGTTTTCTTTCAGACTCTCTAAATATGAAAAAATGTCGAGCTTACCTTCTCTGGGCTCATTAAACTTACATTGAAGGACGTTACCATTGTGTGTTTTGTTAACCGTGTTTGCATACCTGCTTCTTTGGTCTAAATGTCGACTCCATGTTTCTCTCAACTGAACCATCTGAAGCATACCTTATACGCAAGCCTTGTAGCACTTTGCCTCTACGTCTTGACACCTTTGTCCCCTGGAGGATTTTTCCCGAGTGTCATTGTTCTGAACATCAGTCTTGTCCTTACGCCTTGAACTTGTATGTTTGTAACACTCGTTCCTCCATTGTAATGTAACATTCTTTCATTCTTTTTTCCAAAATCATTAAAAAAAACAAAAAAATCAAATATACCCCAAAAAGAGGAAGGGAAAAGTATTTTCTTTATTGGCAGCACAATAAGTCACCCTTCGATAAAGCACATTTTTCCATTTGTTTGTCAAGATCTGGGATTTAATAAGACCTTAGGAAGTTTTTCTCTCTACATAGAGTTGTGTCCTCCTCTATTTGGTTATTCTTCCAAACATATGGAGATTTTGCATTGCCTCCTGCCTCGTAAACTTATGATTAATGCCATGCTTCCTAAGTCTCATAATTTGTCGTGTTGTTGTCCAAGGGAAGTTTTTACCAAGCCTGAGTCGACCTCTCTGTAGTTTGTCTCTTTCCCTCATACCCGACCATCCTAAATGTCTGATAAAGTCTTTTTTCGAAATCAATGAAGCCTTCAGTCTGATCATCAAGATTCTCTAGTCCATGACTGACAGGCTGTCGAATACCTCTGGGTAGTGAAGTCGTACACTCATATTACACTCCTACCTGAGTTTTGAATATTTTGAAGTTGTTTCTCGAGCTCTGAAGACCTCATCTCCAACCATCAGGCCTTATCAGCTTCTAAGAAGCTAGATACTCTACATGTATATCTTTTTGATTTCGAGATGTAGCTTCATTGTTTATTGTTTGTGGCTACACTCTATATAGTTATATGACATGGATCTAAAGTGTATTTGAATGGTATCCATGAGTTGATTCTATCCCGAGCATGGGTATGCCCACCTTGGTGAGACAATTTTTATTTTTGCAGACGACCCCTCCCGATTTCTGGTCCCTGGGCTCACTTGTTCGGCACATAAGTAAAGATTGTTAATGTATTTCAGCCATTAGATGCTCTTCTGACCTCACACATTAGGGGGCATTTGTTATAACCCTAATTTTCACCAGACATGCTTACCTAGCATCAGGCCATCTCAGATTCCTTCTTTTCCAAAGCATTGCTAAACAACACCGTGACTATGAGAAATTGGTTATGCTATGGATAGATCAGTGATACATATTTTGTCTATGACTAATAATCTAATGATAACCAGTATCATTAATGAAAGTCTAGAGAGAAGGGAACTAGTTCTTTGTTAACTACTGGGAGTCTCTTCATAACAAATGTATTTTCACTAGCCAACATCTAGCATGCGAAATCCTCATCTTTCTTCTATGAAAACTCATCTTTTGCACCCATTAATGCATTTTATTTTGTAACATTAGAGCCATTCACTCTCTTCGTTTGCATTTTTGGGGGATTTTAAAGGATTTACAACAATATATTTATTAATACAAGTTATTTCTGTGGGGTTATTGCATAATTCTTCGTTTGGGGTTTTTAAAAGATGTTTGCAATCTACATGGGAGATATATTCAAATAATTCAACCACTAATGTCGGTGTCATGTCATGTGTTTCCCTTACAGTTTCCACTTGACTATTTCCAATTGTTGTGCATCAGCTGCATCAACGACAAGCAGTGGAGAAATTGAAATGACAAAACCTGGAATTGAACCGACTCAAAACTGAAGAAGAAATGAATAGTTACAAACTTACAATACATACATGTAGTGGTGGTTTTCGATCCCTTTAAACCCTCGATCCCTTCTCCCTCCAACAGACTAGGAAAATGGGAACACCCTAGGAAAATGGGACAAGTAACCGAAGAGATAAGTGTGTGGTTGAACACTTGTTTACACAAGTATGGAAAAAAACCTCTAGCATGTTGACACTCACAACAACATCAACATTTTTCGTGACCACTAATCACACCCGATGAAGAAGATACTGCGAGGATTTTGTAGTGGGAACGAGGTAAATATTGAACAACGAGGAAGCTGCAACTGCAACAAGAACAGTGAGGGAACAATTGCGACGATAATAGTGCGATATTTGGCATTTATCTACGAGAGGTTTAGGTGGGATCCCTGTAGTTTTTAGTCCTTTGTCCCCAATAGACAGACAAGTATTGTCTTATTCCTTATTTTCATGTTTTTTCTTGTCCCCTATGGCAATGGAAATACATTCAACGCACATAAAAAATGGGAAAGAGGTACTTGTCTCTGGTGAAACAAACCATTTAGGTGAAGTGAAAATTACCTCTTCAAGCAAAGAAGGGAAGTGGGTTTGGGTGAATGCCAAACAGTTTCGGGGTATTTTAAAACATAGAGATGCTTGTTTAAAATGGGAGTAGAAAAGGAAAAAATTGGCCCTCCATAATAAACTTTCAAACGAGCCTCTTTTGCAAGGATGTAGCAACAACAAGACTAAAGACAGTAGTGATTATTCTTTGTACAGTCCCACATCCACACCTCTCATATGGTCACCCAACCTGTATGTTCAAGAGTTACTCAATTCCAAGAGGATATTGGAGGTTTTGGAAGTCAAAGAGCATGAGAGAGACCTTAAAATCCATCTATTGACAGTAGAAAATTGGGGCTTAGAAGAAAACAAAAAAGTTTTTAAAGGTCAAGTGACATTGTTGCAAGAAGCCCTTCTGGTAGTAAAGGTCGAATGGAAAGGCATGGAGAATGTCGGGCAAATCAGAGAATATTCTGTTGTGAAAATTAGAGAGGGGATAAACTCTAAAACATCCAAAGATGAAGGGAAAACAATTGAACAAGTAGACACCCAAGGAATGAAAGAAAGGGATGGAGAGAAAATAGATTTTACAAAAAATTCCAAAACTTGGGCACAAGTTATTAGTAATTTTTCTAGTATGGAAAAATATACAAACAACCAGGGGGACATCATGCAAGATAGATAAATCAAAGAAATACAAGAGAAGAAAACATAATTATCAAAGGTGTGAGAGAGTATGGAAAAAATGTATGTACTCTCGATCTTGCAAGTGAATTTTTGAGGGACAAGTTGCTTTGGCAAGGTTGAATTTTCCAAGCATGGAATGGGGGTAAACCCAGTGGCGAAAAATATAGGCCCATAAAATTCATCATGTCAAGCATACGTGACAAGCAAATTCTCCTAAGCAAGAAGCAACTCCTGAGGGGATCTATCTTTTTTCTAGACGAAGATTTAACTATTAGAAAACAAGAGTAAAGAAGAGAAGAGGTGTCAGAGGTTGGGACAACAAGGGATGAGGGAAAAAGGGCATGGTTGTTCAAAGGAAAAGTTGTTATTTCCTTTTTTGGTCCTCATTATAAAGCAAGACAGAAAGGTGGTAGCCAAGAAGTGACAACAAAATTCATTAGCAGGAAACTATGCAACAAGGCCAATATGGTAAAATAGGGGTGAAGACTCAACTTTGAGTCTTGTAGACAAAAACAAATAGCAATCAGATTATACCCATGTTTCCTTAAGACTAGTTTTTGAGAACTGCAGAGGTTATCCTTAGAGGCGAGGACCTGGGTTAGGAGTTATCATGGAAAATAGAGAAATAATTTTTTTATTGGAAACACATGAGCATGAAGGGTGCAAGACACCTCTGTTTGAAGGGTATGTGAACATGTCAGTGTGGAACAAAGCAACTGAGAATTGTAAAGGACACAGAGGTATCATGGTCTTAGTGAGAAAAAAAAATGTCGCTTCATTCAATTAGAAGGAGAAGAATCAAATAAACAACTCATTTGGTTTAAAATATTAGAAAATGGTAACACCATCAGAATTGCAACATGTTATTTTTACCCACAAGTTTCAAAAACATACAAAAGTAGGGGGCTTGAAAAAAAAGAGCCCTTTACATCCTTTAAAAATGAAATTGTAGTGTACTCTCAAATAAGTGAAATCCTTATAGTCGGGGATTTCAATGCTAGGACAACAAGTGAACAAACTAGTATTCTTCGATGTAAGGAAGACTACAATCCCATTTTGCTTACAGAATAAATAAATCATTAGAGGACAAGAGTTTCAGAGGACAACAAAAGTTGCAACCTTTTTGGGGAGTAATTGCTTACTCTATGTGGGGCATTTGACTTAGTCATTTGTATTGGGTTGGATAGATGGGAGAATTCTCGTAATTTCACCTGCAATACCTACAATGGAGAAAGTGTAGTAGACTATGCAATTTGTTTGCATGGCTTGTGTGAGAAAATGGAAGAAGTTTTGACTGGTGAGTGACTGTGGGAATTGAAATCTGATCACAAACCAATCTATTTATGTTTCACTTGGGCTGACTAACAACAATGTGTGAAAAAAAATCAGTCATGTGTGACTCAAAAAAAATGTAACACCTTCAATATAGCGGTAGAGAGGTTGTTTAAAAAGGAGAAATTTTGTCCCAGGGACTTCATAGTCTTGAGTTTACAAAATTAATTCAAAGCGCACTTACAGAATCCAAAAGAGAAAAAATACGAAATTTGAAACAAACTGCTTTTCGTTTAATGTTTTGTTTCGATGAGGAATGAAAAACAACAAAGAAAAATTTGAAAGAGTCAAGCTTGAAAGAAATAAACATAAATACTACAAGAAATTGTAAGAAAGAAAAAAAATGAGTTCATGATCTCAAGGAGGGATGAACTAATCTTCTTGGGGAAAAATAACCCCAAGTTATTTTGGAAGGAACTTCAAATGAGAAAGAAACAAATTGAAAATAATATCACATCTTATCAATGGTTCGAGTATTCAAAGAAACTTTATGAGCAAGATCATAAGGTTGACCCCCCTCCCTTGGTCAACACTACTACTAAGCTATTCACCATGCAAGAGATTGAGGTGGGTATCAAAACTTTGTGTCTTGGAAAAGAAAAAGATTTAGTCAAAATCCAAGAAGAATATCTAAAATGGGGTTCAAAAACTCTTGCACCTCACATTATGAAAATTTTCAAAAACATCATTCAGCAGGGATTCTCTACAGATTGAACAATAAGCCTAGAAATACTACTTTTCAAGAGTGGGGATGTCAACAATCCCTCCAACTATAGGACCATAATGATACACACCTTGTTTTCAAATTTATTCGTAAGTATGCTAGAAAAGAGAACCAACAATTGAGCAGAAGAAGGAGATGAGTGTGTCAAAGGGAAAGGAGGTTTCAGACCTAAACAATCAACAATTGATCACGGTATAACTTTGGGGCACATCATTGAAAAAGTGTGGGAGAAAAAAGAGGAAGTCTTTTGTTTCTTTTTAGATTTCAAAAATGCTTTTGACGCGGTCCCTAGCGATGAGATTTGGCATAGAATGAAGGTGTTAGCATTAGAAATTTGGTTATTTTTATGGTCTATTTTGCAGCACTGTGACTTAGGAGATTCTACAGCGTCAACTTCCTCAAGAACCAAGTTTCAACATTTTTTATGAAGCAAGAGCGCTTGCTCCTCATATGAGTCCATAACGCAATATTCCTTCATTCGAATCATTACCTTTTTGTCATGCTAAAGGATTTCAAATTTCTCCCAGCTTGGCACTGCAAAAACTAGCATTTTCAAATAGGTGCTACAGAATGTGTTGCGAAATGCGTTGTGAAATGTGTTGCAAACACTCTGTTCTAGGATAGTTGAACTGGTATTTTTTACCAATTGACTTCCAGGAGGATTTACAAGCGAACCAGGATGAATTTTCAAAATTCAAAGGAGTTTATTGGAAAGCATGGACCCAAGAACATTATCATTTTTCATTTTTCACATAGGTGTCACGTATTTGGAGATTCGAAGGATTCTTTGAGCCCTATTTTTCAGTTTTCAGGATTTCCTTTTTGAGACATGTTTTTGCGACACATATTCCGGCTAGATGGAGATGAATTTCAAGAAACCGAGAGAGGTTTTTCTTGAGAACAAGATTATATACAAAAATTTTTCTCATATTTAAGACAAATAGTATATTTTGAGAATTACAAGTGGCGTTTTGAAGCCTATTTTCAGAATTTCACCTTCTGAAAAGCAAGAAATCAGTTAAAACATGTCATTTTCTATTTGTAACTATTTTTATTTTGGGAAAGGAGTTGGAGTTCGAATTGGTGAGCTTGAAAGGACCTATAGTGCTATATATTTTATGGTACAAGAGTATATAAGGGTTAGAATGAGCTAAGAGAGGGGTAAGAGTAATAGAAAATAAAATTGTTTTGTTTTTTGTAGCTCTGTATACCTCACTGAAGAGCATGCACTTCAATTGAATGTTGCTAATACTAATATGGAACATAGTTTTTCTTCCATTTTATTCTGGTTCAGGTTTATGGTGTGAAGGATTCATTCCATTATTATTAAGAAACAACAGATTTGACTACCCATAGGATGTTACCATGAATGTCTTTTGATTTTTGAAGTAGGAGGATCCCGACTTCTTGAATTTCCTTAAGAGAATTGAACAGTTGGACCAGATGTGAAAATGGACTATTCTCTTTATGTTTATTTCTCATTCTTCCATGCAATTTTTTCTTAGTATTGTTCATATTTGGATTAGATATTCTCTTTGGGAACATGGTTTGATGTAGGCATCATTGTTCATTGATGAACAGTTTTTATTAGCTCCCTCTCACCTTTCAAAAACACACTTGTTGTTACATTTTACTGATGGGATCTAGGCTTGCTCCCTTGAAATCTGGGAGCAAATCCTTGTGCTAACATCATTGGCATTGTTTCCGAGGAGGCTATTTGAGAAAAGTTTAATATCTCTCTAGGTTGAACGACAAGTACAGTTCCATATTTAGATGTTGGACTAAAGTTGGGCACTTAAAAGACTTCATATCTTCCACCGGGTGACTCCATTGGTAAAAGACTACCTTATGAAGACAAACTTGTTGGAAAACTACACTATGGGAACAAGATTGGACAGAGATGGAAGACAAAGGGAATTTCAGGTATTAAGTTGTGAGTTTCTTTCTAGAACATATGTCCTTTGTCTTAAAATCCTTATTGAATTTCCCTGCACACATCCGAAGAATCATAATATGCTTTGTATATTCTGAGAATCAAAAAATTGTTGTTGCATACTCCTCCTTGGTAGAAGAAAATTTACCCTCTCCTTGTGTCATCGATGTTGATTCTATTCTTGCATCTCAAGCACCGAAAGAATATGAGGTTCATCTACACAATTTTAACGAGCCTGAACCTTATAATTTGCTCCCTTCTGCAGATGATAAAGTTGATTTATTACCTTCTTCCATTCCCTCTGTTGTTAATAACCAACCTGTTGAAATTCAATATGCACCAAATGATTATTGTCCTTTTTCAAATAATGAAACTAATTTAGTTTAGTTTTCCAGCTCCTATGACCTTTACCAATAGCCTTCTAGTGTTTAGCATCCCACTGACTTGTAGTTTAAAATTAGGGAAAATATATTTGGACCTCTAAAGCTACCATCCTTTCTTCATCCTTACCCTCTCAGATTTGTACACTATTGACCAACTTTTGCTGGAAAAAATAACACTGTAGGAGAAGAGCATCCTTAAGATTTTCAAGACTTCATAAAAAGTTTGGAAATATTGCATGAAGATATTATCATGAGGATTTTCTCTAAATATTTGATTGGAGATGTTGCCTTATGGTTCAATAATATGGAAGTTTCTTCCATTGGTTCATGGGATGAACTATATGACACCTTTTTAAAATACTAGGGAGAGAGAAAATCTTTGGATCAATACTTGTATGAGTTCATTGTTGTGAGAAGAGAGGATAATGAAGTTTTGTCTGCTTTTAATCGAAGGTTATACAATATATATTGTAACTTACCCTTGGAAATTAAACCTTGTGAAACTACTGCCATGGTTTATTACATCATGTCTCAACACTCCAATATTGTCTTATTTCTTAGAGAAAGAGAGTCTACATCTTTACTGCAGTTATTTAGAGATGTTGAATAAGTGGAGGAGAATCTTTGATCTTGTGGTAGGATTCAAAGAAAATATAATGTTGAATCTGCACATGAGCCCATAATTAATGAAGAATGCATCTACAAACAACAAGTTGTTACTGTCATGTGTGCACAGTCATAAACATTTCATGGAAATCCCTTTTTTGATGAGTACCCCAATGATGTTGATGAGAAACATGTTGATTAGCATCCTATTGATGAAGTGTAGCCTATCATTGATACATGTGTATTGATCATTTGCATTCAGCCAGAGGAAATAAGCCAACAACTATCAATGAACCAACAACCACCTACATTAGTCATCCATTTACCAGAACCTGCACAAGAACGTAAGGAAGAATCTACACATAAGGTGATTGATCAACAACCCTTTCTCGGTTATGATGATATCCAAGGTCATACATTCTTGATTTTAGATCAGAAATGTTTAATTATTAATCAAAGAAATTTTATTAAGCCTCGATAACATGCATTAAATTATATTCAAGAGTTGTTAATTGAAGAACAAACAGGTCATACCTTTCTCAGCAAGAAGCATTTCATATAGTGGCAGACATTTTGTTTAAAGCCCCTGGTTTTAAATCATAGTTTTGAGGACACAATAGCACTTGTGTTGGAGTCATATTTCTTCGATTCTCTGAAGTTTTCAGATTTCTTCATGACACTCACTCATTCATATGAGCAACCTTTTCTGAAGACCGCTTTATGGCTACTATCATGCTTTTCCTTCTTGTTGTTTTCCGTTTAGTGGTGTTGACGTGCAAAATTGATAGGCCGACAACTAGAAGAACATGTTTGGTTCGGGGTTGTCTAAATAACACAAGTCATTTGGTGTAACCTGTTCTGACGGGTATAATGGATACGTTAGCAAATCAAAGTTCCTAAAACAAAGAAAAGAGGAAAACTATCTAATGTTAAGACTATAATAATCTATGAACTTTAATCTAATTATTTACAAAATATAATAAACAAAAAAAGAAAGTATGAACATATCTCTTACACACAGAATTTACAGGTTGCAAGTTTTAATGAAAGTTTTGCAAAATCAATGTAAAAGTAATTGTTTTCAGAAGAAGATAAAGAAAGAAAATTTTTTGTATTTTTTGTTTTCTAATTATAAATCAAATAAAAATGGAATTAACTAAGTTATGAAACAAAGATACATAGATGGTCAAAGCCAATCTGAAACTTTTTTGTTTCACTAATACATAAAATGACATAAATTAGAAGCAGGTTAAGCTAACCTATTATTAGTTTGTTAAATGTGTCTATGCTTCTGTACGAACAAAGAGCATCCAACTGCCCCGCCTGTGAAAGAAATATGCAATAGGCTTATACTAAAATTTTCTTGAATATATTCAAGGAATGTATTGTCAACTAGGATTTAAGAACAGAATAGTGAATGCATATCATACAATGATCTTATCATTACGAATTCTTACAGTCAGAGAAATATTTTATGTAAAACATTCATTATTATCTATCAATTAAACATCAAAGAAAAATCCTGATATTAAAATTGATATGATGATCACAGTCACACCATATGGAACAGTAAATCATGAATGACAGTTATAGCATGAATATCATAGAACATAACATGTCATTGAGACTAAATCTATACAACACATTAATATCCCAAGATAAGAGAAACAAAACGTCAATGAAACAACATTCACAGTGGTCTAAAGCCAAAATGCTATAATTTGTTCCATTAAGTTATGAGCATCATTTGTCCATCATTGGTTCTAGGCCAAGATGCATTCACTTACAAAAAGAAGAGTATTTAAAGTGTATTGAAATCCTATTTTCCTATATCCTAGGATAGGATAGGATCTCATAAGATCAAAATATTACAAAAAAAGAGGGCTTACAACCACTCATAACTGAGTTGGTTGTTTTTTTCAAAAATAATATTTTTTACAAAATAAATAAAAAAGAAATACTAATCATATAAATGCAAAATCAAACATGTTTCCTTTAAGATGATCAACATAAAGATCTAGCATATCCTAAAAACGAAACAAGAATAAGTTATATAAATTATTAACAACTAATTACTAATTTTTTTATTTAAGAATGACTTGGCTACAGAATCGAAATATTTTTTAGCTAGTCTTATCTTAGAAAACTAAATCTAATTTCAAACTGATTCGATTCAAAATATATAACATGAAAGTAATAAGAAAAAAATCATTTTACCATTTCAACAGATGACCAAAGATGGATCAGGGTAGCTCGGAATTGATTATGTCTTTAACATTGTTTGCATTTTTTATTATTACGTTCCCTGTCATCTTAAGGCACTTAACTTTCCTCTCTGCATTTACTCCGAGGTCCTGATTTTCCTATTCTAGTGATTCACATTGAGCTGTGAGTGTGTTAATCCGATCCTGAAGGATGGGAATATCAGTTTAGTATCGTTCAATCCAATGTAGACTAACCTCACAATGTATAGGAGGAACGATATGTTGACAGAGTGTACAGTCAAGCTTGGTTGTATCAACATTACATGTTACATTCCCTTGACCAAGCCTAATACCAGTGAACCCATCCTTACCCTGGAGACATGGTGGAAGATTAGTAACAAAGTCATATGGTTGAGCAGGATCAGATCTTTGACAATCCGAGTCTTCTAAAACCAGGAAATATTCAATTTCGGGATTCGAGACCTCATTGACCTTGATCGGGTCAATCGAGCTCAAATGAGGTTTAGTTTGATTCCTCAACTTTCTCGAAATAAGGCGACCAACTCTTTTTTTCTAAAACCCTAGAGCCATGTGTTTTTGTTTTTTCTGATTGCAAGACTTTTTGATATCGGGTTTCACAGTGGCGTTATGGCCAACATCTAATTCATGCATAAGGGGGTTTAATCAACTCGAAACTGATAGCTTGTTGCTCATGTGAAGGTTGAATGGGATTGCTTCATCTCGAGGGTTTCCATTTAGAGAGTTTGGCTCGTTATTTGGAATGTCAAACTGTTTTCTTATCAATGGTTCACCCGAAACAAGGGTTTCTATAGGAATGGTTGTAGCAAAACCATTTCTTGTTAATAATCCATCCCAACAATCACCCATAGCTATCAAATGATGAATCAACAAAATTGTAATCAAGTTGTGGTGAAAAAGACTAGAGTCGAGGCTCTGTCTCTTATACCTTTTAGACATTTTGTACAAGCTTCTCAACAGATAGAAGGGCACATTTAATTGAAAACCTATGAAATGCATAAGAAGTCGTATATGATAGATAAAAACTAAACCATAATGACCCACACAGTTCACAAATTCCTTGAGGATCAACATCATACCATGCCACCTTTCTTTAACCAAATAAATAGGGATACCTTTTTCGCAGCAGTTGATTTTCCTGGAGGTCATGAAGAGGCTCCATGGAACTTCTTCAATATTTGAGTTTTTGAACAACTTCTCGCCAGTGGATGGAAGCCCTATGGCTTCACTCACAAACTTCTCAGTTGCCTCCAACTGGATATCTCCAATTTTCTCCCTACACCCATCAAAAGTCTGTCAAAATTACTTAGCCACACGAAGGTTATAACCTTCGAACCTTTTGATGAAGGCATCCCAGCCCTGACCTTTTAAATATTTGATTGTATCATCATGACAGAGTAGTGCTTGGTAGCCATTCAGCTCCAATCAAACAACAAGAGCCATTATGAATGCGACTAGTATGTAACAGGGGTGATTCAGAAACAGTTATGGGTTCAGATGGTAAGAGCTATAGGAACAAATTCGAATAGATGAAGGGGAACAAAACATAACGAAAGTTTTGTGTTATCATAGCATGAACATCGAGGGTTTGGTCGTAGGGTTTACCATTCCTGGTGATGAGAGTCTGTGATACAAAGTCGAAAACCTATACTCGAAATGATAGGTTCATTAATTCACTATGCCAGCAAGGTGATTCAAGTATAGAGTGTAGTAGTTGCGCATTAATTTCCATGACTATAATCACAACCATAGTGTTTGCAAAGGGTTCAAAAATATGTTAAAACAAAACTCCTCATAAATTAAATGTGGATCATCATAACCATATAACAATTATATCAACACCCCAAAACATCCAAAAAATGAGTCATTCAAATATTGGATATAAGCATGATGACTCTTAAAAGAAAACCTTGTATAAAAAATAAAAATAATACCAAGTCAGGTTTTCATGTATTCATTCATGATTTCAGTCATGAATCGATACTGAAATCAAAATGAAAACATAAACTTTAAAAGAATTAATGAATATCTTTACTAACCCAGTTTCATCTCAAAAATATAATATTTGCAAGATGAGGTGAAGGCAGCTATAGAAAGTGTAATTTCTCGTTCAAATAACGAAATTGTATGGGGATGCCAACAATGGAAACTTACTAGGAGAAGAAGTTATCTCTGCATCACTAGAGAGTTCATGTCAGGACTGATCAGAATTATTAAAAAATTAAAGAACAATCGACAATGAATCAAGCATCTTGATCAAAATTAAAAATCACACAGTCTAGCGTCAGAGGTATTTTTGTCCAAATGCAAACTGGTGACAAGTTTTAATTACAATAGAGACGATGTTAAGGCAAATGACTCCAATACTGTTGACAGGGCCACTACTGCCAGCAGGCATCCATAGCCTCGAAAGGGATGTCAATTATCCCACTCTGACACCTCTACCCTGTCCAAGAATTATCAATTCAAGATGAGGGACATCTTACGATTAATACCAAAGGTTATACCTGATAATTTTCTTGAACTCGATATAGCTTCACTGCCAGCAGGCCTGTTCAGTACCCCAAGGAAGATTCATTGGAATCATGCATGCATTTAACCGCTACGTGCAATCATGTTCAGTATCTCGACGGGTTTAAAGACACTTCCCACACTTTGCAGTGCTTTCATCTCTCTAGAAGTTATTGACAATTTGACATAAACTTTATGATCTTCAGGAGAATGGGGCGATGTTGAAAATTTCAGACTTCGAACAACTTTATATTTTTCAATTTAATATCTCATTTGACAGACTTCATCATGATCTGAGATTAGTTTTATGATAATAAAAAAAAATCGAGGACAGAAAAGCATACTTGAATTGTTTTCTTTAAAAAAAAGGACAATGTAAAGAGTTTTAATGATGATCGTATTTTCTCGTGATTATAAAGTGAAACCAAGAAGACTATTGTGAACAAAAAATTTCCTTAGCTAGTCTAAGTTTTAGAAATTTACAGCACTGATGCTCTGAAATGAACTCGACTGCTACTTTATAATGAGACTTTCGGTTTTATTTCATAAACTAAATGGTGACCCAGACATAAATTTATTCAGAAAACAAACCAAAAACAAGAAAAATGAAAAGAACCAAAATACAAAAATAGAAAAGAAATTTAAAACAAAAACAAATATATGTAGAAAGAGGTGGATGTGGTACCATCAAGTGAAGTATGTTTTGAGGGCTTGGCCATTCACTAGGAAATTGTATGGTTGTCCCTCTAAATTGTGCAGGCGGAAAGAGCTGGGACCTAGTTTTTCAGAAATCCCAAACGGTCCCAACCACAGATTCTGGAACTTGGTGTGTTCCCCTTTACCTTCGTGAGCTTTGTCCCACTTGAGAACTAAGTCTCCTACCTAGAAGTTCCCATTTGAAGAAGAGATTAAATCAAACCATATTTTTACAATCTACTGATGTTGATACATCTTTTGCTTTGCTTGCATTCTTAATTCCTCCAGTTTTAGCAAGGAATTAATTCGATTTTCCAGAGGAGGGTAGTCCTCTTCTTGGACTTTCTGCGATAATTGCAGAGATGGAATTAAAACATGAGGAGGTAGGATTTCTTGTCTCCCGTAGACGAGAAAGAAAGGGAATTACCAAAAGAAGTTTTTGGTGTCACTCTATCATCCCAGAGTGCATTAAATAGTGCATTATGCCAGTTCTTGTGGTTCTCATAAACTGTCCTCTTAATGATCTTGATAAAAATTTTGTTTGTTGATTATGCTAGACCATTTCCTTGGGGGTAGTAGCTGGAAGAATATTTCAATTTAATCCATTTTTCTAAAGAAAACACATTCATATCCAGGGATGATAAATAAGATGTGTTATCAAAGACCAAACATTCGAGAATGCCGAATCGAGTAATGATATGCGAGTTAAGGAAGGATATTACCTAATGGTAAAATAATCCATTGTCGTAGTGATATATTTGTGTTGTTGTGAGGAAGAAGGGTTAATTGGTTCTATGATGTCAAGACCCCACTACTGAAAAGGTGAATCTATAGTAATAGGGTGCAAAGGGAATGCCTTCTTTTTTACTCGTCCAACAACCTTTTGGCAGATTATGCATTTACGACACAACGCATGAGCATCTTTAAATAACATGGGCCAATAGTACCCGACTCTCAACACTTTGTGAGAAATGGTGTCTCCACCAAAGTGACCACCAACCTCACCTGCATGAAGTTAAGATAATACTTTCCCTGCTTCATCCTTTTCCAAACAATGCATAAGAACATTGTCGAAATTCTTTCGAAACAATACATCATTTATTAACTGGAAAGATGTAGATTTTAGTCTTAGTGCTCTTCTATTTTTAGGATCAAGATAGCGAGGAGAAGATCCATGTGTTATATAAAATTTGATATCATCATACCAAGAATTAGCAACATATTGTGTATAGGTGATTTGTTTTCCATTGTGTTGATTTACAATTAGAGTGTTAATTTGACTTTCATGTTCTTTAACTAAACTAGTGACTAGTTTACACAGGCCTTGACCTAAAACAATTTGAGCAGGGGCTATTTCGAGGTCGTATTCTTGTAATGACGTCATCCATTTTGCACTTTTTTCACCCAATTCCTTTTGTACCAACAAGTTTCTCACAGTCGGGTAAGGAACGATGACTTTAGTTCTAGATTTCAGCAGGTATGATCGAAAGTGTTTCACTTCTTTATAAACAGTATATGCATGTTGATCCACAGCTAGGTAATATAGCTCTTCCCCTTTTAAGGATGAGCTCATGAAGGCAATGGGTATTTCATTGCTTTCAGAATTCTTTTGTGTCAACACAGCAACATAAGATCGATCAAAGGAGAAAGTTTAAAGAGTGAAATCTTGGGAAAAATTGGGGCTCATCAAGGAAGGAGCTTCTACTATTGATTTTCTAATAGAATCAAAAGATTGACTTTCTTGGGGTCCCCAATGATACTGAACATCTGTTTTAATTAAATTCTGTAAAGGGCTTACAATTTCTGAGAAACTTGGGACAAATCTTTTGACGAAGTTAATTTTTCCTAAAAAGGATTGCATGGATTTTTTGGAAGAGGGAGGGGAGAGTTTAGCAATAGCTTGGGTTCTTTCCGAGTCAATAATCATTCCATCTTTGGACACTATGAACCCAATTAGTTTTCCTTTCTCTACCACAAAGAATGAGTTCTTAGGGTTGAGAGATATGTCGTACTCGCGGCATCGTTCTACGACAGCCCTAAGGTGAGACAAGTGATCTTTCTTTTTTTAGAAAAAATGGTAACGTCATCAAGATAGACCTATACTAATTTATTTATGAGACCATGAAAGGCAATGTCCATTTCTCTCTGGAAAGTAGTCCCGACATTTATAATCCCAAAAGGCATCTTCCTGTAGGCATAAGTCCCCCATGGGGTACAAAAAGTTGTCTTGAGTTGATCTGGGGGAGACATGAGAACCTAGTTATATCCTGAAAAACCATCTAAAATAGATAGTCTTTCTGAACCAGATACCTACTGAAGGATTTGTTCTATTGGAGGAACAGGATAGTTATGTTTATCAGACGCTTGGTTCAAGTTACGAAAGTCGACACAGAGTCAAATTTCACTGATTTTCTTCCTTACAGGAACTATATTAGACACCCATTGTGTGTGTCTCACTAGGAAAATTATCTTTGCATTTAGTAATTTATTCAGTTCTTTCTTGACAATGGGTTCTAATTTGGGGTGCATCTTTCTTAATTTTTGTTGAAAATGATGAGTTTGTGGTTTCAAGGGGATGACATGTTGTATTATATTAGGGTCAAATGTTTTCAAATCATCATATGTCGAGGAAAAACGTCTTTAAATAATTTAATTTTTTTTATAAAGGCAGATCGTTCTTGCTTGGAGCATCTTGTTCCCAAATTAATATTCTGAGGATTTTCCTTAGTCTGTAAATTTACCGTCTCATAAGTCAAAGAAGAAATGTTCATTTTACAATTAATTGACTCTCTAAACTTATCATGCAAGTCATAAAACCTCTCTAGTCTTACAATGGATCTGGGGATACAGTTTACCATATCGGACGTCAATTCAAAAGATCTAGGATCTGATATTACCATGAAGTTTTGGAGGTTTTCATCGTGAGTTCCTTCGTCGATGATTGCACCTTGGAAGGTGTCCTCCATATGTAAGAAGTTGATGATCTGTTGGTCATCATTGAACACTCTCCAATTGGTGATGTTGTCCGGGATTGATGGCCTGAACAACAATTCGATCGAAAATGCATTAGGAGAAAGACCTTCTGCGGGAAATAGTTTAGAAGTGACATTAGCCAATACATGAGCCTCTGAATTACTTAGTCTAGGAATGGAGTTTATGTTAAATGCTGAGAATGTTTGCATTAAACTCCATACCTCAGTTTGGTAACTTTTCAGATGTGGTGACAAGCAATGTATGGAGTTTCTTACCTACCTGACCACGATTTCTAAATCACTGAATACAATTAAATTTTGTATGCCAATATCCAGAGCTTTCCTAAGACCTTGTAAAAGTGATTCGTATTCGGCGATGTTATTAGTGCACTCGAACTCTAATCGATAGGCAATGAAAGTATTACTACCTGCAGGATATATGACTACACATCATGCACCAACTCCTTCTTTGGATTTGGATCCATTAAAGTACAATGATTAGATCTGAGCTTCATCAACAGTGTTTTGCACACTTGGAAAAGCTAATGACTGAGTATAGGCCATAATTTTTTATTGTTGCCTTGGATTAGTGATTGGGGAACTTTCAGTCGTGAAGTTACCAAAAAAGGTATTCATTCTCTGCATTTCAAATGAATTAGTAGATGTGGTAAAAGGTTCATTTGCATCATTTAGATCCATCACAGTGTGCTTGAGATAATGTTCATGATTTATCCTAATTTTATTGGGTTGTCCATTTTTCGGCAGCCACAAATGAGACTAATATGTGAAGTAACCATGCAGCTGTTCGGACCAATCCCTTCTTAAAAACAAACCATAGACTTCAGGGATGTCAACAACAATGATGTCAATAATTTAGTGAACCTTAGGATTAGAAGATAACCTAACCAAAACCTTCTTAAGTTCACTGATTACCTTAACATTCGTCCGATCAAGCTCAATGATTTTGAGATTAGAAGGTTGAACTTCTGCGTTGATTTTTTGACAAACAGATAAAGGCATCACATTTTATGATGCACTGGAATCTACCATGCAATTATGTACATTCCTATTAAAAATTTAAAACGTTAACAAGAAAGGCGAGACATTTTTACGATTCTTAATAATAGAATTCTGATAATTTTTTGTTGTTGTCCCTGAAACCGTTTTATCTACATTTGATACAGTTTTTTCAGCGAAATCCCTTTTATCTGGAGGTTTAGATGTTGTTTTAGTTGGTATCTTTTTTGTTGTTTTAGAACCAATTTCTGCAGTTTTCTGGCTATTGGGATTGTTGTTCTTATTATTGTCTGCTATACTTTGAAGCATTTTCTGTAGAATAAGGGGGAATTTCAGCAACTTGAAAACAAAAATATGAGCCCTTAGTTTTTTCAGATCTTCAATTACATCATATTCTAAAACAGGGGCTGTTAAAATTTGTTTAATTTCAGCTTTCTTTGACTAATTTGGAAACACATTATTACTTACTTCAGAAGAAGGTTTGTTATGTGTTTTTCTTCTTGTGTTGTAGGGGTGGACAGTTTCAAAATTTGCTTGGAAAATACTGTCAGAGAAGTGAACGAAGATATTGGGAGATGAATCTTCTTCCTCTAGTACTTATTCCTTAGCTACATCTTCAGAACTTTCAGGAGGGGCAGAAACAGGATTATCATGTGCTTCTAGAATAGTTTGCAGAGTGTACTACAATATTTCAAAATTGATACCTTCAGTGGTTGGATTTGGCCGATTGGGAGGAAAAGGTTTTCTGAAAGGAGGTTTAAAAATTACTTTTCTTGAGGATGCCTCCTCAGCTGATCTTTTCAAGTCCACAACTTGATTTGATATTTTTTGGAAAGCTTTCAACAAGCTTTCTAAGTCTAAAGTTTTAGGTTGAATTTTGGCTTGGCGAGACCTAGTAAGGATTTCTATTTTCTTTTTAGAGGATGAAGTTGTTTCAACTTCACTATTGAGATTATCTTTTAAGCTGAATATATCCTTTTCGATTTGGCTTGCCTCCTCAAAGGCTTCTAGAAGTGTGTTATTTTTAGACCTTTTGACCCAAATTGCTATGTTTTTGTGTAGAGCTTTGGTGTAATATGCAAAAATTAGACATTCAGCGGGCATTGAATCTATGGGAATTTGATTCTTTAACATAAGAAATCTCTAGTTAAAATATTTTAATTTCTCCTTAGGGTTCATTTTTAGGCTAGAGATCTCCATAACCAAGACTTCAGGAGATTTATCATCTTCAAACTTCTCTAAGAAACATGTTTCAAACTTGTCCCAGGAGACAATGGTTTGGGTTTGTTGGGTGAAATACCACATGGAGGCATTGCCTTCGAATGTATAAGGAAATAGTCTGCATATTACGCCTTCATGCTCTACACTTCAAAGTCTAATGGCCAACATAAACTTCTTTATGTGATCTTCAGCAAATTGTTTAGAATATGGATCAAATTTAGGCAACCATTTCTCCGAGTGTTTTGGTAATGGGTGTTAATATCAAGGTACAACCACGACATCTTGATCGATCCAAGGTCTAGCAGGATTGTTTGTTTTTCCATGGGTGTTGGTGGTGTCGAAGGCTGAGATGATTCAGGTGAGGAACTGCCTTCGTCAGATGACTCTCCTCCTGAAGATGATGGAGATGAACTAAGAGGAGAAGGTGGGATACCAGACCCTCCGACTCCAAGAATAGGTGTTTCGGTAGGATTGGTGGTATTATCTCCTAGGGGATTGTTACACATCAAAATTACTCATTACGATGATGGCCTAGTGTCATCATTACCGAATGTCACAAGTGTCTCATTTCTCCCACGAGTGTCACAAATATCACATATTCGTCTTGTCTATGTTGTGTCTCAACTCCGAATCTGTTCAGGATCCCTTGGAGTTCTACCGGCCCACTTGTCCTCAGTTCTCTCAAAGGATTTCAGACTTGTTATGTTGCTCATAAGTTTAGACTGGACTGTCAATTTTACCCAGCTAGGGGCTAACTGGGAGTTGGTGTCCTTAGCATCCATAATATTTAGGTACTTACACAAGGTGAAAGTGAAGGGAAGTCTCACTATACTTGGAACAAACATTAGTCAAACTCACTCGGGCTCCTTGGAGGGTAAATCCAAAATTACTGTGTGGAAGCTTGCACCAAGGTGCAAGTCTGTTAAGCAGGTCTCCATCGTAATTGTTCCACCATATCCTAGCCCCTTCTTGACTTGATCATGCGACGCTAGATTTCATCACCAACTAGTATGGTCATCGAGAGAAGTTTTTGTTTGGTTGATTTGATTCATATATTTGATTAGTGCATGTTGTTTATTTTTCGTTAGTTGGCCATAGATTTTTTCCATCGACCTTTTTCTGCCAACATCGACCCTCCACGTCGTTCATGTAGGGTACATGGAATTCCCCTAGAAAATATGGAAGATTCTACCCCTTAACCCCCTCATTCTATGGAGGGATCTCCTCAACAGAGAAAGGTCCATGACATTATAACCTCACAGGAGGAAGTTTCCATCTCTTTAGAAAAATTTCAAATTGTTATGAATCCTACGGAGGCTTTCCACATTCCCGCAGGATATGAAAGGCGTTTTCTCTAGCTGAATTCAACCGAAGAACTTGTTGTCATTGATCCTTATGACATTTCGACCTGGTCTCATTTGGGCCCTCAAGTCGGAGATCCCCTTTGGACTACTAACATAGTTCGAAGCTCACCTCACATGGTGCAAGACCTTTATAGATTATGAATAGGTGCTAATATACCTGTCATATCCCAAATACCTGAAACATCTCTTACCTATACCATACCTTTAGATCATTTTACTGGTACAACCATTAGTTCAATCACACTGTCCATTGTCCAACATCCAGTCTCTTGGTCCAAGTTCCACTATTTCTCTCCAGATGGCCCATTCTACAATGGTCCCTCACGCTGCGACTATTCCCACCAGTAATGTGGTGGTTAGCCAAGCTCCCATTGGTACACCACTATCATCTGGGCCTTCTTTGTCACTTCCCCTTGGGTACAACACACTGAATTATTTTGTTGTCAATACTACCCAACTTATACCCAAAAGTTCTATACCTATACAATAACCAGGAGGGACCGGTCTTGGTGGATCTAATCCATTAAGTGGCATCGGTCAGTTGTTTACGTCTGGTTTCCAAATTCTAGGGACTCAATCTCATGCTGGGGGGAAACCTCCTTTCAGAGGGAAACCTCTATTTGGGGGGAAACCTCCATTTGGGGGGAAACCTCCTTTCGAAGGGAAACCTTCATTTGGAGGGAAACCTCATGCTGGGGGGTATCCTCAAACTGGAGCCCATCATCAACCTTCTGGATAGAATGTGTCTACAACACCTAATCCATGGAACATCCCTTTCCCAGGAAACCCACAGTTCTCTGAGGGACATAATCCTCAAGGTCTACAACAACCTCATCTTTCTCAAGGGACTAATCTATATCCTCCTTATGGACAAAATGTTTACCCCTATGGGAAAACACCAAATACAAATTATAATTCTCAAAACCGATAAGTTTATCCTCTTCTCACACATATTTCTCAACCCTCCTCGATTCCTGTTTACTCTGGTCAGCAAAAACCCTATGGAGGAGGACCCAATGGTTACAATTATCCACCTAACCCATTTTACAGTCCTACTGGTGTCCCTATGCCACACTAGTATCACCTGTAGGTCAACCGACAACTACCATTTCTTGATACTCTCGATCTCCCAGACTTGTCTCGGTTGACCAATGATCCTATCCTACATTATCCTTTCTAGCTAGTGATTCCAGCTAAACTCCCTTCTGATATTCCAAAATTTGAAGGTAAACCTAGAGAAGACCCAAATAACCATGTGATGACTTTCCATTTGTGGTGTTCATCAAACTGCTTAATGGACGATTCCATATGTTTGTGTTATTTCTAGAGAACACTTACAGGCTCAGCAACCAAGTGGTATATTGAACTTCCATGTGGTTCTTTCAAAGACTTCAACTCCATTTCCATGTCCTTTCTCACACACTTTCAACTACCCATTTGATACGAGATCAGTACCGAACTCTTGACCTCCCTTCGTCACACCAACTCCATGCATATCTCTGATCATATTCATGAGTGGAGACTACGATGAAGGTTGATCAAAGCGATCATTCCTGACCAATTATTGGTAGAATGGTTTACGAAATCACTTTTACCCCCAATTTCTCGTGACGTCGCTATGGGTGGCATAGTTATCAAAGAAGAAGCCATTGCTAGGGCCCAGTACTTAGTTTTGGTTTATTCACAGTCTCATACATTATATGAGTTGATTCCAAATGATACCCATGCCACTAACGATCCATCCAAACCTTCATCCTCATCGCATGAAGATAGCGTTATTGGTTCCATCAAAACTCAATCTGCATCCCAGTCGACTGGAGTTGCACCTCGATCTACTTCCACATCCACTACTAGTTTGACCACACACTCCTCTACCTCCTCTCATACCCCAATATCTAAGATGAATGCAGTTTAGTCTTTCCCTTCACAAAAATCTAGAGGTAAGAAAAATACAAAGAACAAAAACAAAAAGAATAATAACAATGAACAACCTAAAGCTCAAAACCCACCACCTGCTAATGAAAATAAACCACAGTGGAAACTGAAGTTCCTGTGTCTTATTTGTGGTGACGATCACTACACTCGAGACTATCAACATTGCAATGAAGTGGCCAAAATTTTCAAGGGGAATTCCCAACGTTCCGTGCTTACTCAGCCTTTTCCTCAGTAACAATCTATGGTTGCTCAAACCCCCTCTTTAGGGGGCAGTTCCATCCACCCTTCTCATGATGAAGCCTCGACAAGTGCCCATATATATATATTTAATGGGATTGATTTAACCACCCTCTCTATGACCTACGACACACCAGTCAAACCTGACAAAGGAAAGGTCACTAACGGTACTTTACCGCATCCATAACCATCCTTCATTATCCCTCCATCTGTAAGTCCCCTGTCTGGATCACTTCAGATCAAGCAACCTACGTTTGACTCTATATTACGCCCTCCTAAGATCACTATCTGTAAATCTACCTTTAGTCCTGGTTCACGTGCTGCTCAGAACTACAACATTGTTAAAGATTTGGCTCAAGCACCGTGTGTTATGTCTGCATTAGAAGTTCTACAACACTACCCCATTCAACGTAGAACGGTCTTGACCGCTATTGGTGCTTTTGATCCAGAGTCATCCAACAATATCATGTTTAACCTGGATAAATTATCATCTTGAATCTCTCACCAACTTGCTTTCCAAGTTGATGTTGTTGTTCACAATCAACAAATTCACTGAACTATTTTGGATGAGGGAGCCTCTACTTGTGTCATGTCTTCAGCCTACTAGAAAATCTTGAAATCACCTGCATTTAACAAATTCCCAACCATGTTGTGTGCATTCGATGGGTGAGGTTTTCATCCTCACGGACTATTACAGTCCTTAGTCATTCAGTTAGGCGGAAAAATTGTTACTGTTGATGTCGAGGTGGTCGATGCTCCTCTCGATTACAACCTGTTACTTGGAAGAAGTTGGTTTTATGCTATGACTATCGTTGATTCGTCAATATTTCGATGTGTACAATTTCCTCATTAGGGAAAAATTGTCATGATCGATCAGTTATATTTATGTACACCCGACGCTCGCGCTCCCGCTACCAACAATATTCCATTCTTCGGAGATCACAAGATCACATATTAAAGTGTTGGTGTTGGATTGTTTAAAGACTCTAGCCTTATGGGTACCTTCCCTACACCACTTCCACCCACCACACATCATGTTTCCACAATCAATATGATTTCGACTATGGTTTACCAATCCTTGGAATCATAAGACCCTTGGATTATACCTAGTCCGTTGGAATTCAATGCACTAGGTGACACCATGCCACTTAGTCTAGACGAAACCTCATACATTGTTATCCAATCTTCCCCTCCCTCCCCAGATGACCAACATTTCTTGGAACCCAGTAGTTACTCGATGCCATCGTGGTTAAATTCCTTGATGTCCGCGTTCGACTACATTTCCCAATTTTTTCCTTATGATGAATCTATAATGGAAATGCTTAGCATCGATAACGTACCTTGGGAATATATCCATCATCAATCCTCTTTTCTTCCACCTCTCAAAGAAATTCAAGAAGATATACACTCTGTCTTCCCTCCTGATGTTGTCGATTTTCCACAATCTCCCATCCTCACAAAAGATACTCTTTCTGAGGGAAATTTGGGCAAGATTTCATCTATGATCATTATTGACATTTCGATCAAGGAAGGTGGCATGGAAAACATTAACCTAGGTGATAATTGTTCACCTGAGGAAGTGGTCTCTTATACTACTTTATTTAAATAATTTCACGATGTCTTCCCTTGGAGCTACGAAGATATTCCAGAGATCGATCCATCAATCATTGTGCATGAGATTAAAACCTACCCAGGTGCCAAACCTGTTCGATAGAAACTTTGCGTGGTCCATCCTAAGAATACCATGACCATTAAGGCAGAAATTGAAAATTTATTGAAATCTAGCTTCATTTATCCTGTCCCCTTGACGAAATGGGTTTCTAACATTGTTTCGGTGACTAAGAAACAAGGGACCATTCACGTCTATGTTGATTATAGGGATCTCAATAAGGCTTGTCCAAATAGCAACTGCCCTACATCCTTCATCAACCAGATTATTGATAATTGTGTTGGTAGCGTAATTTTCTCTTTCATGGACGATTTCTCAGGGTACAACCAGATTGAAATTTTACCTACTGATCAGCATAAGACAAACTTCATCTGCCCATGGGGAAATTTCACCTATTGGAAACTACCATTTGGCCTTAAAAATGTTGGTGCTACATTCCAATGAGCCATGTCATATGCTTTCAACGATAGCAAACATATTGCGGAACCTTACCTCGATGAATTACCTGCCCACCCATCCAGTCGATCAAACCATTTTTCTCATCTACGGGCGATTTTTCTTTGATGTCAGTTCTAACGTATTCGTTTAAACCCACATAAATGTATTTTTTCTATCGAATCAGGTTGACTCCTCATATTAGTTTTCTCCAAGGACGGGATTCGGGTGGATCCCTTGAATATTAAATTTATGGACTAGCTTTACCTCCACCTAATAATCTAACACAACTCCAAGGTTTGCAGGGGAAAGAAAACTTTTTTTGTCGTTTCATTTGTAACTACGCTGAGATTACCAAAGGATTTATGTGATTGTTGTAGAAAGACACCCCTTTCATCTGGGATGACACTGCTCAATGATATTTTGCTACTCTTAAGCATGCATTGACCAATGCACCTCTATTACATCCTTTGAACTATACACATGATGATATTCTTTACTTAGCAGCCTCTACTTCCACTATTTCTATGGTGTTAGTTCAAGAGGACCCTATCGATGAGGAACATGTGCTATATTATTTGAGCAAAAGTCTATCCTGTCCTGAGATCCAATATTCACATGTTGAAAAGTTGTCTCTGGCAGCCGTCATCGTTGTCCAGAGATTTTGTCACTAAATTTTTCTACACACCACCATAGTTATCGCGGACTCAAACCCCATGTATCACATTCTGACACATCAAGTTCTTGGGGGAAAATATTCTAAATGGATCGTCATCCTTCAAGAGTTCGATCTTGAGTTTGTTAAGTCCAAAGATAAAAACTCTTTGGTGTTTGCGGAGCTTATCTGCGACTTTCCCCATGCTGATGAAGATACTGAGCCCAGATATTCTCTCCCTAATGAGACTATGTTCCTCATCAACACGTATGACCCTTGGTATGAAGATATCCTTCTTTATCTCTAGACCCAACGTTTTCAGCTTGATATCTCTCATGAAGAGCGTCATTGTATCCACCATCATTCTCGTCGCTACCTTATCGTCGATGTTACTTTGTATCGTCGTGGTATTGATACTATCCTACGACTATGTTTGACTCATGAAAAGGATGAACGAGTCCTCAATGACTGTCATCTTGGAGCCTGTGGCGGTCACCTTTATGGGATGGCTACAGCTCAGAAAGTTTTACGTGTGGGTTACTTTTGGCCCTCAATCTTCAAATATTGTATCGAGGCCATCCAAAAGTGCCCGCCCTGCCAAGTTTTTCAAAACAAGGCACGCACCCACCCTACTCCACTGCATCCCATTATTTCCATCGGCCCCTTTGCTAAATGGGGCATCGATTTCATGCAGTTTAATCCTACCTCAGCTGAGGGGCATAGTTATATAATCATCATCATCGATTACTTTACAAAATGGGCTGAGGCTATGCCTACCTTTCTAAATGATGGTCGTACTACAACTCTTTTATTTTTTAACCACATCATCACTCGTTTTGGTGTTCCACATGCCATTGTCACTGATCATGGTTCGCACTTTCAGAACTAGATGATGAGTGAGTTTCATGCAAAGTTGGGTTTTCTCCATGAGAACTCATCCCCGTACTATCCTCAAGCTAATGGACAAGTTGAAGCTATCAACAAGGTCCTTAAAACCATGATCCAACGGATGGTAGGGGAAAACAAGACATCTTGGAATTTACAACTTTTCTCCTCTCTATGGGCTTATCGGACCTCAGTAAAAACTACTACTGGATTCACTCCCTTCCAACTAGTATATGGAATAGAAGTTGTTTTACCAATCGAGGCAAAATTCCCTCGCTAAAACTCAAAGTAGAAATCCTGCCCCACACTTCTGCTGAATAATAATGTTTCTTACACTTGACTAGGTTGGATGAAACACGTCGTAATTCCACTCTCGTTAATGAGATGTATCAAAAGCGAATCAAGAATCAATACAACAAATCCGTCCATCCTCGTGCTTTTGTAGAAGGATACCTAGTCCTCATTTATGACTAGGCTCATGATAAGTTAGGGACAGGGAAGTTAGAACATCTATGGCATGGTCCTTACATCGTGAAATGTGTTCTACATAGAGGGGCCTACGAGCTAGTTGACTACGATGGAATCTCCCTGAGTGAGCCCCAAAACGGGATTTACCTTAAGAAGTACTATGCATAGAACATCTAGCATACATGCTTTGTACACTATTGTATTTTTAGTTTGGTGTGTATTTTTTTTTTGCGTGCTTGAGTTTTTTCCTTAGCCACTTATAATGTGTCTTTTGTTTCATGCGTAGATGACATCTTCCTTTCCTATATTTTTCGGGTTTGTGAATGGCACTAGACGACACACCCAAAACCTTGCTTTTGCAACTTGGGTCATTTACCACTCTGATGAGTTGGTGAGTTTGGAAGGTATTTGCTTAGGATAAACAACTAACAACATGGTATAATATCATGTTGTCATCAAACTTTTAACTGAAGCCTCCTCCCTAGGTGTTTCTCGCATGATCGTCAACCTAGACTCCCAACTCGTGGTCTGTCAACTTAATCGAATCTATGCTATTTACAATCCTATCCTACTACGTCTCCACTTACGAATTTGTCATCTTGAACGAATTTTTGATTTTATTGAATATAGACACATACTAAGAGAACTCAATACCATATTGGATTCATTAGCTAATTACATCATGAATAGGTATCTTGCACATAGATAAGTTTTCATAAAGGAAATAAATCACATCACATATCATCATGTAAATTAAAACACATCACATAAAAAACATCATTATTTGCAAATCATTTGGAACTGTAAAAACTCGAAAATGTATATATATACGACGTGACTGAAAATGTTTGATTACATCAAAAAATTACATAGAAGGGAAAAATGTTGGGTCCTCATGCCCATAACATCGTCATAAAGACTATACAAAAAAAAATCAGTGAGGTCCTAGTCCTCCCATATCACATTGTCCTCCAAGTAGCACATCACTGCACAGGCTACTTGTCTCAGTAAAGAGTTAGTACTCTCAGGGACTCCCACTATGTGTCTCTGCAAATGCAAGGGTACATTCTCCCTCTCAAGAGGAGGGATACCCGTCGTAAGACCACAGAGGTTTGTCTCCACCTATTGGAGACCCCCTACCGCTACTACTACCTGAGCATCCCTACGGTGCCCCAATGTTAGTATCTTTGTCGAACTTGTTTCTCCCTTGTCTGCATGATGAAACAATACATCCATTATAAACTCTCCTATGTACCCAAAAAAAATAATATAACATTTAAAATCAAAAAAATACTTGACAATATCTTTTTTGGTTTCTTACCTGACGCATCCCAGTCCACCCCACCTGGAAGGACCAGGGCCATGCTTCCCTGGAAATACACTCTGACATATGGAAATTATTCTATCACGATCAATTGGCATCCCAGCCAAGCGAAGAAATCACCGATGAATTTGAACTTTGAATCTGAGCCTAGTCTCAGAGACAAGCTAGTCCATCGCACATGGTTCTCCCACTGGATGTACTGCTAATGAAATTTGAGGTTTCATCTGAGGAATACATTTTAAGAAGAATGAAACCAAGAATGAACCATACCCTAACTGCTTCTGCTTCCCTGCTCTGCCTCTCATAAGCTTCTCCTTCACATTCTGAAGGAACCCTGCACTTCAGTTAAATAGTGTTGTAACTAGACACTGTAAACCACAGGCCACCTGTGATATTGAAACTGGGTGTGTGTTGATACTTCCTGCTATACTCATAATGGAAAATAGAATGGACCGAAGAGGTAGGTCCCTGATATCTTTGATTGTGATTCTACCTCCCACTAGTCTCGCTCCTGGGACACAATGGTTTGCCAGGTACTCATCCACAGGTGCATGAAGTGCCCTCTGTTCGGATAAAACTATGGGAGCCCCTTTTTTTGAGAGGCCAGCCAGGAATTATACATCTTCCAACTCAATGATGAGAAACTATGTTGCAATTTGGAACCCTTGTTCCGCGATGTTCCATAGCCCGATCATATGCTCGAGAAGAAGAATCTCTTTCTTCATTTTTTCATTTTGAAGAACTTGAGGATACCGCAATTCCTCAATGCGGCCTGTGTTTAGGGAATTTTCAAGGTGTCCACATCATCTATCTCATGATCTCTTTCTTTCCACTTGATCATGATTATTTATGACGTCACCTGCAATCATCAACCATCAAAGTTCATTAATGATGTTTTTTGGCAATTTTTGGGCAATTGAAAAAAAAAAAAAAAAATAGTTTTCTTTGTATATGAGGCCAATGCCCCTTTCATATTCACATCAATGCACAAATGCATCCCCACAGTAGCCACCAGGGCATTTAAAAATTAGAATGCACACCATTCACGATTTGAGAAAGCGCTGACAGTTTTGGGCATTTTTTTCTTGTGTTTTTGGGCAGTTCCCTCTCCACCACTACACTAGTGCATTGGCACACCTTTCATCAGCTTGTGGGGGAAATTTAACAAATGAGCATCACTCTCCCACTAAATATAGAGGAGCATCGAGACCTTTTGGGCGCTTGAGACAACCCAATGCATCAATTTTTTACACCCAATCATTGACTAAAAAACTAATTTTGAACCACACAAATGAAAGAAAGGAAGAAGAGCACTAACCTGGTTCAAATGGTGAGGAAAATGGCTGACCGTAGCTCTGACACCGAACAATGAAAGATTCACCTCCAAAGCACAAATTCTCCACTGCTACAAATCTTTGCACAAATGAAATGGTAAATGATATTTTTACCCGATTTTACTATTATAAATTTCATTTTTTCCTGTGATACACTTATTTTGGGGTTTTGAAAATATTTTGGAGGCCTTATTAATCTCCTGGAATGCAATTTTGACACTATTGGAAGGTTTCGTAGTAGTTTTGTTCGTTTTTTCATCTTGTCACATTCACAAGCATAGTCATAGTTCCTTCTCAATCTCAAAAACATAAGAACACACCGGGTAAACTTTTATCTCTTTTTCAGACCCACATGGATACACGAAAAAGGAACCCCTTGTAGTCATATTTAATGTCTTTTCAGACTCTCTAAACGTGAAAATATTGCCGAATGATCTTGCTTCCTTTCCCACTCGTTAAAAGGTTTGAAAGGGAATCTTTCGAGTGATAATTTATCTTTTTTTCAGCCTCGCGAGACTAACATTACGAAAAAGGACCACACTAGAGTCATATTTAAGTCATTTTTGGACTCTCTAAATATGAAAAACCACTGAGTTTACCTTCTCTGGACTCGTTAAACAATCATACATTGAAGGGCCCATACAGGACCGAACCCTTACTTCTTCCAGTTTGTTAAATAAAGGAAGAGGGACTTAACGAAGGTGAGTTATATCGAGCATGTTTTACCCTCCTCGAGCTCATTAAACTAAAAAGAGGTACTTGTCTATCTGGATGGGGGAAAATTTGAAGGAAGCAAGCCAAGCAATTTTTGAGAGCATTACTAGTAATTCTTACAGTCGCCCTTGAACACGACATGTTAAGCCCTAATATTGGCTCATTACCCCTTAATTGGGGAATATTATATTAGTAATGTTATTTTATTTATGTTGGCTTTAGGCCATTAGTTGTAATTATACCTTCTAGTCTCCTATATATACCAAGGAGACATTTTCATTTTGAATCATCTGGTACGTGAACATTTAAGTGGAGTAAAAGGAGGTTGCCCCCTCGAAGAGGCTTATTATCTAAAAAAAAAAATTTTCAAGGCGTTGAGTACTTTTTCTAAGTTTTTTCTATGCTATATTGATATTTGGTTCTTAACACATGGTATCAGAGCTCAACGTCTTGGGGTTTCACTGCTACATATGAGACACCTTGGAATTTTTGCTATAACGAGTTTTCTACAATGTTTTAGAAGGAACGGATTGGAGGATATTTAGTAGATGGATCAAGGTACGTTGGGTTCAAAATTAAGCTCCCGAAGCCTTATAATTTCATAGATACAGCCTATACAAGATAAGGTTCTGGAATCATCCTGAACTGAGTCATTACGAAATTTTCGCTATAAAAATATTTCTGTAACATTTCAGACCCTAAAATCTGGAGGCTATTCATAGAAATTAGTAAGGTATCAGTGGTAAAACTTTCATCTTCTGGGTCATCTTAAATTTGTAGATACACCCTGTGTAAGATAGGGTATCTAACTAGTCTTATTGACTAGTCTCAAGAAAGGGTTCCATGTAAAACAATCATAACTTCTTCCTAGAGTATCCAAATTGAGTGGGATTGGTTTCATTGGATCGTGGACAGTCTGTAGTATTTTTGGTGCGAGTTTCAGAATTTATATCAATCATTTTGTGCAGGGAACGCTATACAAGTGAGATCTTCTGGAAAGGACAGAAATCAACAAGTTGTGGGGAAGTTACCGTAAATTCCACTTGGCACATCCAATTTTTATCAAACCTGTGGCATTGCAGAGAAGAAATATCAAAGAACTACATAAAATAAAGTTTCATACCCAGAAAGGCCAAAACTTGGGATATACAATAGAATAAAGATTGTCTAGCAGAACCGCCTCAAAATCAAGGTTCAAAAGTGATACTTGGCCAACATGACACCCAAAAAGGGAAATTCTACACCAAATAAGCCTCCAGACAATCCTACTTGGACTCTTGATGAAGGTGAAGAAATGCGTAGGGACATAAATGATTTAAAAAAGAAGATAGTAACAAAATATGAACTACAAGAGATGATGGAGGGTTTAAAAGGGG
>JZKD02S1156845.1:395858-412832 GCA_000966675.3 Picea glauca
TGCAACAAAAATGACACCATTTATGGCACTTTATGGATACCACCCTCCTTCCATCACTTGTTCTCTAAAATAAAAATCTAAGGTTCAAGCAGTGGAAGATCACATCGAGAATCAATAACAAGTTTTCCAAATATTAAAGGACAACCTAACCATGGCACAAAATCGCATGAAACAACAAGCAGATCAACATTGTAGTGAAAGAAGTTTTGAAGTAGGGGATTGGTTGTTTTTAAGACTACAACCATACAAACAGATGTCCCTTAAGCAAGACAAGAGGGATAATAAATTATCACCAAAGTACTATGGCCCTTATAAGGTGTTGCAAAATATTGGTACTATGGTATGCAAATTGGAGTTGCCCGCATCTTCACGAGTACACAAAATTTTCCATGTTTCCTTCTTAAAGAAGGTTATAGGCAACAAGATCCCAGTTCAAACTATATTGCTAGAACTTGATGAGGAAGGAAAAATCATATTGGAGCCTGAAGCCATCACTGACGCAAGAATTTGCCAGTTGAGGAATAGATCCATTTCAGAGTATCTCATTAAATGGAGGAAACTACCGGCTAAAGATTCCATTTGGGAAGATGAGTCTTTTATACAAAAGCATCCAAAGTTACTCAAGCATTGTGGACAACACTTGTCTCAAGGGGAGGGGCATGTTAAGCCCTAATATTAGCTCATTGCCCCTTAATTGGGGCATATTATATTAGTAATGTTATTTTATTTATGTCGACTTTAGGCCATTAGTTGTAATTATACCTCCTAGTCTCCTATATATACCAAGGAGACATTTTCATTTTGAATCATCTGGTACTTGAACATTTAAATGGGGTAAAAGGAAGTTTCCCCCTCGAAGAGGCTTATTATTTGAAATTATCTCTTTTTCAAGGCGTTGAGTACTTTTTCTAAGGTTTTTCTATGCTATATTGATATTTGGTTCTTAACACGACATTTTATCTTTGCATGCATTTTTATCCATCGAACCTCTACACTTAACCAATCCTTTGAGTTTCCTTACTCCTTTGGGTCACTCGACGAAAGTCACAGTATCCATTTTATTATCAATTTTTGTTCCTTGTCAATGTTTCTACTGTCATGCCTCAGTGTTCAAGGGAAGTATCTACCTCAAGAGTCAACCATCACAAATTCCTATTCCAATACCCATGTCATTCCATGTTCTTTTGATCCACCAATTACATCTCTGTGTCAGTTTCATGTCGTTGATGGGGGATACACCAAGGTCCTCCCTCGACGAGTCTATTCCTGTCGACTTCAGCACATTATCCAGGAGCTAGACTTAGAAACCAGTTAGTACCTTGGGACATGCATGCCTCAATGGCAGGCCTCCTCACATATGATAGTGGGTTTACATCATTGACCTCTAATCAGATGATTCTGTGGATGTTTGACTTCAACTCATCCATTCACATTCATTGGAATGTACTAGAGTACCTTGGGAATCATTGACATCAATGGTGATTTCCCTTGTTCTTGTTAACGGTTTACCTTATTGATCGGTAATCAAGTGGTTTTTGCCATGTTCGACATCAGGACATCTATTCGCATGGTTAGATTCGTACTATATCAGGATCGGTAAGAAGACCCTGGGTTGAGTCATCACTCTTATCTGTAATTTTCCCAGGTTGTGATGGAGTTTCTTTTGAACATTGACACATATACTATCACATACATCCACTTTGTATTGGTTGTGCCTATGTCTTGTCGTCTTGTAGATCCGTTGTGTATTCTTCATGGCTACGATCAGTTCAGGTCATAGGTGTATAGATACACATTGTATCTTCAGTGGTTGTACCTTTTTGTCAATATAATTATGGATCCACAGTGTATTTTATGGCGGCAATACTTGAAATTCTTTATCACTCAAGCATAGGTATGCTTGCCTTGGGTTTGAAACATGTCATAATATTTGTTTGATGGTTCTATGTAGCTTCTATCGGGTTCTCTGAGTCTGTACCCTTTCTTGAAAAAGTCTACAAAGTAATTCAATCATCTGTTCTTGCCTTCTAACTTCTCACTTTGGGGGGCAATCTGTTACACATCAAAATTACTCATTATGATGATGGCCTAGTTTCATCATTACCGAATGTCGCAAGTGTCTCATTTCACCCACAAGTGTCACATTTATCATACTATTGTCTTGTCTATGTTATGTCTCAGATGACATTATCAAGAACACTTACAAGGCACCTCAAAAGACTGGTTTTGAAGAGGAGAAGTCATTTGACAAAGAGTACAAGTCTTTTGCCACTAAGAAAACCAATAACAAATCAATTTTGGAAGGCAACGGTCCCCTATACACTATCAGGGAGTGCCAACGCTCTGTGACCTCTTTTGGGGGAGCGTTCCAATGCTCTGTGCCTCATTCTGAGGGAGCGCTAGCCTTTTTTGAGTGAATCTTTGGATTGTTGAGAGAAATCAGGGAAGAATCCCTTCATATTTGGAGTTGGTTGGATTTGGATCAGAGGTCACAGCTCAATCTTAGGGAAGATCCATAACTAAAGGAGAATAATCCTCAACTTATCCCAAGAATCTCTTAAGTGGTTAGGCCTCTCCAAGCCTATATACGGAGGCCTCTTCATGGTGAAAGGGGACACATTGTGAAGTATCAAACTTATGATCTCAGAAGGGAGATATCATTGAAGCATCAACATTCTATGTGTGAATTATTTGGGCAAGGGTCTGGATAAAGAGAGCTTGGTGAAGCTGTTGCACCTACATCCATTGTTGTAAGTATCTCATTTTGTTTTCATTAATATAAATCTATGCTTGGCATGTTTCCTTTAAAGTTTGTGTACGTTTCATGAACTTGTTTCTTTCATAGATCCATTATGAAGCTAATCATGGTAGAGTAGGAAGTATCGTTGTTGTTTCTAATTGTATTTCAGGACCTTCTGAAGAACTTGAAGATCAAGATCAACCTAGATCGAGCAAGGACAAATGTCGGTGAAAGGTATTTACCCTTCTTCCTTCTTCTTCTTTGAATAGTTTAGCTTCATGCAAAGGAAATTCATTGACCATAATAGCACTTTTCTTTATTGGTCTTAGGAGACTATATCCCAAGAGAGAATCCACTTGTCCGTAGGGGGATTTCTCTGTAACAGGGATTTGAGAGTAGACTAGTTCCTTCAAGTTGTTCTCATATATCCGAGAAATATAAGGGTTGATTAAGAGGTCTTCCAGGTTGTCTGATATGGGCCAAGGCACTATGTGTCCTTATAAGTGACTGATGAACAATTTCTTGGGTGTCGTCCCATTGAGGAGCTGGTGTCACTGGTTCAACAGAAAACTCAGGATTATCGTTTGAGGTAGTTGTTGTTTCAAGCGTAACATTATTTTCTAAGAGACTACGTGTTACGATAGGAGAGCGAGTGTGTGGGGGAGGAGTCTTGCGACTTCCATGTTCCATCAATTTAATTCAAGCCCTCCTTCTAGTGCCATTTGTTGACGTGCAAAATTGATAGGCCATCAACTGGAAGAACAGTTCCGGTCTGGGGTTGTCTAAATAACCCAAGTCATTTGGTGTAACCTGTTCTGACGGGTTTAATGGCTCCATTAGCCAATCTAAGTTCCTAAAACAAAGAAAAGAGGAAAACAATCTAATGTTAAGACTATAATAATCTATAAACTTTAATCTAATTATTTGCAAAATTTAATAAACAGAAAAAGAAAGTATGAACATATCTCTTACATAGGATTTATAGGTTGCAAGTTTTAATGAAATATTTGCAAAATCAATGTAAAAGTAATTGTTTTCAGAAGAAAATAAAGAAAGAACATTTTTTGTATTTTTTGTTTTCTAATTACAAATCAAATAAAATTGGAATTAACTAAGTTATGAAACAAAGATACACAGATGGTCAAAACCAATCTGAAACTTTCATGTTTCAGTAATACATAAAATGACAGAAATTAGAAGCAGGTGAAGCTAACCTGTTATTATTTTGTTAAATGTGTCTGTGCTTCTATATAAACAAAGAGCATCCAGCTGCCCCGCCCGTGAAAGAAATTTGCAGTAGCCTTATACTAAAATTTTCCTGAATAAATTCAAGGAATGTATTAGCAACTAGGATTTAAGAACATAATGGTGAACACATATCATCCAGTGATCTTATCATTACAAATACTTACAGTCAGAGAAATATTTTATGTGAAACATTCATTATTATCTATCAATTAAACATCAAAGAAAAATCCTGATATTAAAATTGATATGATGATCACAATCACAACATATGGAACAGTAAATCATGAACGAAATTTATAGCATGAATATCATAGAACATAATATGTCATTGAGACTAAAGTTATACAACACATTAATATCCCAAGATAAGAGAAACAAAACATTAATGAAACAACATTCACAGTGGTCTAAAGATGAAATCCTATAAATTGTTCCATTAAGTTCTGAGAATCATTCATCCATCATTGGTTCTAGGCCAAGATGCCTTCACTTACAAAAAGAAGAGTATTTAAAGTGTTTTGAAATCCTATTTTCCTATCTCCTAGGATAGGACGGGATTTCATAAGATCAAAATATTACAAAAATAGAGGGCCTACAACCACTCATAACTGAGTTGTTTTTTTTTTTTTCAAAAATAAAAGTTTTTTAGAAAATAAACAGAAAATAAATACTAACCATATAAATGCAAAATCTAACATGATTCTCCTCAGATGATCAGCATCAAGATCTAGCATATCCTGAAAATGAAACAGGAATAAGTTAGATAAATTATTAACAACTAATTACTAATTTTTTATTTAAAAATGACTTGACTATAGAATCAAAAGATTTTGTAGCCAGTCTTATCTTAGAAAACTAAATCTGATTTGATTCAAAATAGATAACATGAAAGTAATAAGAAAAAAATCATTTTACCATTTCAACAGATGACAAAACATGGATCAGGGTAGCTCGGAATTAATTATGGCTTTAACACTTTTTGTGTTTTTTATTATTACGTTCCCTGTCATCTTAAGGCGCTTAACTTTCCTCTCTGCATTTACTTTGAGGTCCCAATTTCCCTGTTCTAGTGATTCACATTGAGCTGTGAGTGTTTTAATTCGAGCATGAAGGATGGGAATATCAGTGTTGTATCGTTCAATCCAATGTAGACAAACCTCACACTCTATAGGAGGAACGATATGTTGATGGAGTGTACAGTCAAGCCTGGTTGTATCGACATTACCTGTTACGTTCCCTTAACCAAGCCTAATACTAGTGAACCCATCCTTACCCTCGAGACACGGTGGAAGATTAGTAACAAATTCATATGGTTGAGCAGGATCAAATCTTTGACAATCCAGGTCTTCTAAAACTAGGAAATCTTCAATTTTAGGATCTGACACCTCATTGACCTCGATTGGGTCGATCGAGCTCAAATGAGGTTTAGTTCGATTCCTCAACTTTCTCGAAATAAGGTGACCAGATATTTTGTTCTGAAAACCTAGAGCCATGTGTTTTTGTTTTGTCTGATTGCAAGATTTTTTGATATCGGGTTTCACAGTGGTGTTATGGCCAGCATCTAATTCATGCATAGGGGGTTTACTCAACTCGTAACTGATAGCATGTTTTCCATGTGAAGACTGACTGGGCATTGTCTCATCTCGAGGGTTTCCATTTAGAGAGTCTGGTTCGTTATTTGGAATGTCAAACTATTTTCTTATCAGTGGTTCACCCGAAAAAAGGGGTTTCTACAGGAATGGTTGTAGAAAAACCATTTCTTTTTAAAAATCCATCCCAGCAATCGCCCGCGGTTGTCAAATGGTGAATCAATAAAATTTTAATCAAGCCACGATGAAAAAGACTAGATTCGAGGCTTTGTCTCTTATACCTTTTAGACATTTTGTACAAGATTCTCAACAGATAAAAGGGAACATTTAATTGAAAACCTATGAAATGCATAAGCAGTCGTATATGATAGAGAAAAACTAAACCGTAATGACCCTCAAAGGTCACAAATTGTTTGAGGATCAACAACAGACCATGCCACCTTGCTTTAACCAAATAAATAGGGATATTGTTTTCGCAACAATTTATTTTCCTGCAGTTCATGAAGAGGCTCCACGACACTTCTTCAATCTTTGAGTTTTTGAACCACTTCTCGTCGATGGACGGAATCCCTGTGGCTTCACTCACAAACTCCTCAGTTACCTCCAACTGGATATATCCAATTTTCTCCTTACACCCATCGAAAGTCTGTGAAAATTCCTTAGCCACATGAAGGTTATAACCTTCGAACCTTTTGATGAAGGCATCCCAACCCTGACCTTTTAAATCCTCTATTGCATCATCATGACAGAGCAGTGCATGGAATCCATTTAGGTCCAATTGAACAACATGAGCCATTATGAATGCGACTAGTATGTAATAGGGGTGATTCATAAATAGTTCTGGGTTTGGATGGTAAGAGCGATAGTAAAAAATCTAAATAGATGAAGGGGAACAAACCATAACGAAGGCTATGTGTTATCATAGCATGAACATTAAGGGTTTGGTCATAGGGTTTACCATTCCTGGTGATGAGAGTCTGTGATATAGAGTCGACAACCTATACTCGAAATGATAAGTTCATTAATTCACTATGCCAACAAGGTGAGCCAAGTACAGAGTGTAGTAGTTGCACATTAATTTCCATGACTATTATCACAACCATAGTGCTTGCAAAGGGTTCAAAAATATTTTAAAACAAAACTCCTCATAAATTAAATGAAGATCATCATAACCATATAACAATTATATCAACACCCAAAAACATCCAAAAAATGAGTCATTCAAATATTGGATATAAACATGATGACTTTTAAAATAAAACCTTGTATAAAAAATAAAAATAATACCAAGCCAGGTTTTCATGTATTGATTCATGATTTGAGTCATGAATCAATCCTGAAAACAAAATGAAAATGAAAACTTTAAAAGAATTAATGAATATCTTTACTAACCCAATAAGCATCTCAAAAAGATAATATTTACAAGATGAGGTGAAGGCATCTACAAAAAGTGTAATTTCTCATTCAAATATTGAAATTGTATGGGGCTACCAACAAGTGGCTACGTTGGAAGTTCGCTTTCACCTAAGTACATTTTAAAACTATTTAGTGTAGGAATGTAAATAAATAATCTCTTTTGAGTAGGTGTGTTTTCTTTCATCTTGTAAGTAGTGTAGGTTTTCTAACATGATGTCTTCAGCATTATTACTAACAGTTGTACCTAAGATTGACTCCATAAGCCAATGGTCAAGGAACTGAAACTACAAGAGTTATTAGAGCCTCATAGGGAGGTCTCTATCCCCTATGGAGCCAGATGTTATCACATAGAATTTTCATTATAAATTTAGTTATTTTTATGGTCTAATTTGCAACACTGTCAATTAGGAGATTCCACAACGCCAGCTTCCTCAAGCACCAAGTTTCAACCATTTTTATGAAGCAAGAGCACTTGATACCACATATGTTTCCATAATGCAATATTCATTCATTCACATCATTACATTTTTTCATGCTAAAGTATTTCAAATTTCTCCTAGATCGACGCTGCAAAAACTAGGATTTTCATAAAGGCGTTATGGAATGTGTTGCGAAATGTGATGCAAACACTCTGTTCTAGGACCATTGAACCAATTTTTTTGACCAATTGACTTCCAGGAGGATTTTCGAGTGAACCAGGATGGATTTTCAAAATTAAAATGAATTTATTGTCAATCACGAACCCAATAACATTAACATTTTCCTTTTTCCACACAGGTGTCATGGATTGGGAGATTCAAAGGAATCTTTGAGCCCTGTTTTTTAGTTTTTAGGATTTCATGTTTGAGACATGTTGTTGTGACACGTAATCCATCCAGTTGGAGATGAATTTGAAGAAACATAGAGAGTTTTTCTTGAGAATGAAATTATCTACAAAAACCGTTCTTATATTTTACACAACTATTATAGTTTCAGAATTACAAGTGGCATTTTGAAGCCTATTATTCATAATTTTGCCTACTGAAAAGTAAGAAATCAGTTAAAACATGTCATTTTTTGTTTGTAACTGTTTCTATTTTGGGAAAGGGTTTGGATTTCAAATTGGTGAGCTGGAAAGGACCTATAGTGATATATATTTCATGGTACAAGAGTAGAGAACGGTTAGAATGAGTTAAGAGAGGGGGGCAGAGTAATAGAAAATAAAATTGCTTTGTTTTTTGCAACTCTGTACACCTCACTGAAGAGCATGTATTTCAATTGAATGTTGTTAATACTAATCTCGAACATAGTTTTTCTTCCATTTTATTTTGGTTCATGGTTATGGTGTGAAGTATTCATGCCATTATTTCTTAAGAAACAACGGATTTGACTGCCCATAGGATGTTACCATGAATGTCTTTTGATTTTTAAAGTAGGAGGATCATGACTTCTTGAATTTCCTTCAAAGAATTGAACAGTTGGACCAAATGTGCAAATGGACTATTCTCTTTATGTTTATTTCTCATTCTTCCATGCAACTTTGTATTTTTTTTGTTCATATTTGGATTAGATTTTCTCATTGGGAACATGGTCTAATATAGGCACCATTTTTCATTGATGAATAGTTTTTATCAGTTCCCATTCACCTTTCAAAAACACACTTGCTATAACATTTTACTGATGGGCTCTAGGATTTCTCCCTTGTAATTTGGGAGCAACTCCTTGCACTAACAGGAGGAACTTGGGGTTCTTATGCATCTTAGAGAAGTTGTCCATAAGCTATATGAGGAGGTTACAGTCAAAATCAGAACGTCGGCTGATATCTCTGAAAGTTTTAGGAGTGATATTGGGGTCAAGAAAGGGTGCCTATTGTCCCCTACCCTTTTTGGTTTATATATAGACAAACTTGAAGAGTGGTTGAACTTTCAGGAAGGTGATGGTGTTATTTTGGGCAAGTCTGTGATAAGGCTTCTTTTATATGAAGATGAACTTATTTTGATTCTTAAATCTTCTCTTAGGTTGCAAGAACACTTAATTTCCCTTGAAAACTTTTGTAGTACAATGGGTATACAAGTCAATACTAGCAAGATGAAAGTGGTATTTTTCTCTACCAAAAGAAAATATAATCAACATAAGTTCTAATTTCAAGGAAACACTCTTGAAGAAGTGGTAGATTACAAATGCCTCAGAATCGACTTCAACAAAAATCTAAGCTGGGAAGATTGCAGAAAGAAAATAAATTTGGGAGGTTGGAAAGCATTATATGCTTTCCAAAATAGGTGCAAAGAGGCATAGCTATGGCATTGGAAGACTATGCAAACTCTCTTTCAGATTTTAGTGATCCCGATGGTTCTCTATGGTTGTGAAGTGTGGGCCAGCAATACATCTGGCTTACAGTGGAAGCAAATTGAGAAGATTAAAAATTGCCTGATTACAAACAAGTTTAAAATAAAAATTCCAGTTCCTTATGATATCATGTTGAGTGAAATGGGGGTTGCTAATATTGAAGAAATTGATATGGTGCGTCTCATAAGACATCTAAAAATAATTGAGCAAATGGAATATCATGTCTCTGCATCTTCATCCTTCTTGTTCTCACCTTCAAATGTAGGAGGATTGATTTTGTTCATTTCTCCTTGTAGCTCATCCACCCCAAAACTCTCCATCTACCTCCTGATAAGGGATGGACTTGAGCTACTGTGTGCTCTCCTATTGGAATGCCTTGGGGAGCGATGGTGATGTCTTCTAACACTTCATGTTCTATGTTTCTCATCAGGAGACTTGTGACTTCCTCATTTTCTTGAGCCATTGACCTTATCTGATTGATTATCAATTCTATCCAAGCTCTGCATTAACTTCATGTTGAAGTCCTCCTGTTTCTCCTTGGATTTCATAAGCCTTTCATTATCAGCTTCATGAATTTGTAAATCTTTTTTCAAATTTTTAATCGTCTCAACCAAATTCAAGATTTCATCCTTTCCTTTTCCATGTCCATTTGAGTTTGTTCCTTCAATACCCATATGGACATCCATCCATATGATCTCATCTTCCTATATGTAATCCCCCTGTGTATATTCCATTCCTCTACACTCTGTGTTGATCCTAATCTGATCTAGTTGTTGTTAACTCTGCAAAATGTACAACCAATAGAACTTTCTCAGGCTAATTGTCTCAACAATTTCATGAAAATATGAACCATTCTAGTTCAATAATACATCAGAATTCTTTCTTCTGATTTTATGAGAAATTGAATGTTTAACTCAATTTTCTGGGTGAATAGTTATATTCTATTGTCCAATATACTTCCAATGATTGCTCCCTTGCTCAATACTAAGTATTGAGCAGAAATTTATAGATATATAAAAAGTTTGTCCTTTCTATGAGGTCGATCCTTACATAAGTGATCTTTTTTGGAAGTCGATTTAGCTCTTGGACCCATGTTGAATCCTCTCTTAGGGTTCACATATTCCTATGATTTCCTTCCGATGTCGGTCAGTACAAATCAAAAACCCCACGGCTCCTTTTCTAATCCCTTTTCTATCCTTAATGACAATTTTCAGGAACTAGTCCTTTTTCTTCAGCCCCCAATCTCATGTGACCATGGGTTATGACCATGCGCTTAACTAAAAAGAGATTTTTCAAAGCTGCAGGACTTCGAGGCTCTAGAGCTTCAGGAGCTTTGGGACTTCGGGGCTCCAGAACTTCAGGATTCAGAGCCTCTTACTACCTCTCGTCTTATTTTTCCCAAACGTTGAACTGGTGAGCTCTTGCACGGTATGTCTTCAGAGCTTGGAGGATCTAAATCTTTGGAGATTCGTGAGATTCGCTAACATAACATAACACTTCTATCGAATGTCAAACTGGAGAACTCCTAGACTAGAACTTCAGAGCTCCGCGCTTCGGGGTTCTTATACTATTGCACCTTAATTCTCCTGAACGCCAAATTTATGAATTCTTGGGCTAGAATTTTGGTGTTTCATTACTCCAGTGTTCCCCTGCTTCGGGCTTCAGAAGATTGTACCACACAACATGCAAAGTTCCTCGAACGCCAAATGGATGAACTAATTCGGTGCTCCCAGGATCTGAAGCTCCGATCTTCGGAATATATTGCAACAACAAACACACATATCCCCAAATGTCGAATCACTTAATTTTCAGAGTCTCATCAGAAATCACGCACTAGGGGGCTGATACACAGTGAATATATGGAGAGAACATGTGGCCCATTCTACGAGTGACATGTGTCAAGATCCAATTGGTGCCATCGGCTTGTGAAAAATATGTATCAGGATCACACATGGCAAGCATCAAGTGGGTCCACGTCACCCTAGGTGACGTCAGCATGTCCCGTCACTATGGTGCTCCTGGACTTTGGGACTTCAGAGGATCTCACACCATCACACATCAAAACACTCGAACGAGGAACTTTCGAACTCCCGAATAGTGTTCTCCGAAGCTTCAAAACTTTAGGCTTCGGAGGATTTAACCAAAATACACAACATTTCCCTCAAACGCCAAAGTGTTTGACTCCCCAAACCATGGCTCTCTGGAGATTTAATACTTCGGCGCTATGAAGCTTTGGGCTTCGTAAAAATTCACACTATAAAACTTTAAAAAAAAACCAAAGACGAACTTCTAAACATATGTTATCTGGAGCTTCGGGGCTCCAGAGCTTAGGAACTTCAGGCTTCGGAGGATTTCACCACACAACACAACATTTCATCCAAACGCCCAAGTGGATGACTCCCTGAACCACAACTCATCGACGCTTTACTACTTCGGTGCTCCGAAGCTTCGGGCTTCAGAAAAATTCACACTATAACACTTTAAAAACACCCAAATATCGATCTTTCGAACATACTCTATCTGGAGCTTCGAGGCTCCGAAGCTTCGTAACTTCGGTCCTCAGAGATTTCTTCTTCAACTTAAATAAAAAAAATTGAAACCTGGACTTCCGTACTCCCGAACAGACATTCTTTGGAGCTTCAGAACTTCGAGCTTCGAGAGACTTCTCCACACTACACCACAAATCTCCTGAACATCGAATTCCCAAATACTTGCTAATCTACAGACACATTTCCATAAACATGAATGATCCATATTGGTTCCGGACTTCGGGACTTCAAGGAACTCTTTCCTCCACGCAACCACAAACAAATTTCCCTAGAGTGTCAAACTACTGAACCACTTAGGGATCCAATGGTCCAGCTTCTCTGAAATGATCTACGGTGTATATTTACTACGAGACTTCGAAACTTTGGGGATTTTTCCTCCTCTCTATCAAAGACATAAAAATTACCGAAGAAACGAAGTATGAAGGACTAGAGGGGTTAACTGTCGCACGCCTTTTCCAAGATCTTACGATTGTGAAGGATTCACATCCCTCCCAATAGATCTTATGACCATGGTGGTTTCTCGAACTTCTACAACTCCTGAGCTTTCAAACATAGCTAAGGCGTGCTCTCAGCGCCCTTTTGGCACTTATGGATGCTCTGAAACCTTAATCTTGTCCATTTTGACAACAACCTATGGTGAGAGGTATGATCATAAGGGCATAATTCACAATGAATTTAAAGTGGGTGACCATGTACCCGGGTGGAGTTTAGTCCTAGCTTAGAGGTGACCCACTATTGAGAGTGTTGAGCAACATGGTCTAAGGCTGGGAGGATTGTGAAAGGTCTGCACGTAGTTGGTGGTCTTCTATAAAAAGATAAGTATCAATTATGTGTTCATTTGCATGTTATGTATTTATACATATCTTTATATTTATGAGTATTTCCTGTGTATGTTGTATGTATAGGCTTATTGTTACTTCCGCATGAATCTATGTATTAGCATAATGTATTTGTCTACTTAAGTTTTATATATTTTAAGTTCCGCAAGAGTTTCTATGTGTCATAGCCCAATAGGTCTATGGATGGGTATGTTACATATTAGAGCATGAGAGTTATAAAGGTTGCATGACCCGACGTTGTGTGGATGGTTATGTTACTATAGGATATTAAGTGTTTAGGCCAAAAATGGTAAACCCAACAAAATACCCTTGCATTATAGAGTTACATTTGCATTGAATTTTTTCTTATTTGCAATCATAGTTAAAAATTTAGTTTAGAGAACAAAAACAAGTACAGTAAGTTGAACCTAAACCATTGGAACTAATTAAGACAATTTGATTGGAAACATTCCCAATGTTGTTTTTCTTCTACAAGTTTTTTCAATATCTTTGAGTCCATCAGATGCTTTGTTTGTGTCACTATTATTTACACTACTTTTTTCATCAACCATCTCTTGAAAATAATTATATTTTTAAAAAGAAAAATATTTAGATAAATATCATTAGCAGCATACATATCAAAAAACAACAGAAGCACCAAATATAATTTGGAACATAAAGATTTACAATGAAAATGAGAAACAATAAAGGATTGTTGGTGATTTTCTATATATCCAAACTGGTTGGGGATTTTCCATGGAAAAATCTGGATACCTCTCAGTGTGTGCATGCATTTATTCGTTCTGAGGTAAAAGGGGTTCTACAGAAGCCAATTTTTCCCATGTCATGCTGCCCATATGTACTTTTAAACCTGTATATACCATGGAAGAATTAGACTTCCAACTCGCTTCTCAACTCATTGGCCCATATCATTTCATGAATTCAAACCAGGTAGATATGTGATTTCTACGTGCTATGCATGCAGTAAAAAACATCATGAATGGGAGAGCATGAAAGGATTTCATGAATTCAAACCAGGTAGATATGTGATTTCTACGTGCTATACATGCAGTAAAAAACATGATGAATGGGAGAGCATGAAAGGACTGAAGGTTAGGTCACTTCAAGGTAACATTGGGATCTAATAAGTTATGCACATAATTATTATTTTTATTTTAAAATTAATTAAAAATTATTATAATTAAAATTTTATGTATAGAATTTAAGTGTCATGTAGTATCAATTAATTGGAATGGAATTTAAAATTATATATTTTAAATTTTATTAAATTATTATTATAATTTTGATTAATTATAATGAAATTTAAAATTATATATTTTAAAATTAATTATAATTTAATCTTTTATATGTAAAATTTAAGTTTTATATAGTATCATGAAATTTAAATTTGTATAATACAAAAATAAAATTTCAAATAAAAACTATGAACTCTTAGGACCAAATTCTCAATACTCAAAAATTATTTTTGTTTCGAGCCGCCTTATATTTCAATAACCCTAGCCTAAATTAGCAAACTGATTGTCCATTTCCAATCTTCTGTTATTAGTTACCTTAACGATTCTCAGAGAATAGTACCCTGGAAAAACTCATATTGATTGATTTACGATGTAATCAACTGTAAGAGAAAACTCTCAATATGCTAGGGCTTGTGGACAATATACATGACTACATTGTTTTAATCCACACTAACAAAATTTGATCACATCGAAAGAGTATTAGATAGAACTATTGTTAATTACTAGTCAAATATGAGTCTCTACATCACTAAGAGGTCACATTCTATTGGGAAAAACAACTAAAATGAAGTCATTTTCCAAAGCAAAAACCAAAAACTAAAATGAAAAATTTCACAATCTAAAGCAAAAAAAAAACTAAAATGAAAATTACCACTTGTTTGGTACAACGCATTAGGTAAAGATATTCGGTTTTGCTTAAATTTTGTTTTTTCAATTAAATTATTGAAAGCATTTGGAAACATCTCAAATGGAAACATCTCAAATTATAAGTGGAAATATTTACTTATCAATTGTCTTTTAAATAATAAAAAATTAGATTAATGTTGTGTTTTAAATAAATGTATTTTAAATAATAATTGTCTTTTAAATAATAAAAAATTAGATTAATGTTGTGTTTTAAATAAATGTATTTTAAATAATAATAAAATTTATATTAATATTGAGATTTAAATAATTTTTTATTAATTATTATGTCCAGTGCATCTATTAGGAATAGGTTTTGCATCACAGGTTTTTGAAAACAACCTTTTTTTTCACCATCCCTCCTTTAAAACCACCTATGTCATACTTCCTTCATTTGAAACAACCCCTAACATAAATACGTAAATACCACCTATGAGTGAGTTGTCCTGGTCTCTTTTCTCTGTTATAAATTGTTCCATATCCCTAATCTTGTTCTAGAAAATTCATATCTCTTCGTTGTATGTCCTTTCATAATCGTATCTCCTCAATTGTCGGTCCCTTGCTATCGATCCGGATATATCTTATTGTTCATCATCCCTCCTTTAAAACCACCTATGACGTTCTTCCTTCATTTGTAACCCCCTGACATAAATACCACCTATGAGTTGTCCTTGTCTCTTTTCTTTGCTATAAATTGTGCCATATCCTTATTCTCATTTTAGCAAATTCCTATCTCGTAGTTGTATGTCCTTTCATAATCTTATCTCCTTAATTGTCGGTCCCTTGCTATCAATCCGGATAGATATTATCTTTTATCTCATTCTCCATTGTCATACCATCTTATTTTATTGTCCTCTGCTGAAAATGGAGATTAGATAATGTATCATCTTGGATCAAATTCCGACAGTGTGCTCTTCAAATAACCATCTAATATGAAGACGCTCTAAGAGAACAACCCGAGCACCAAAAAACCACAGCGTGTCCAGTTTGATTATTGGAGGAAACTGCTTCCTATTGGCAGAGGTTGGAGATGTTGCATGACTGCAAGCACCAGGACTGATCATGGATAATCGCAGCCTTGAAGCGCAATAGTGCCCTGAGGTCTTCTCCCCCACACTACGGTGACCCAAAATTAGCGAACTGACTAGCCACTGCAATTGAGGCTCAAAATTTCCAATATAATGGACACATGAGCTGCCATTGAAGACATGAAATTTTTTTGTAAAATAAAGAGCTCTTGCAAAATGTAATCACAAGAATCAACAACATGCAAGGTTCTAAAACTGTGGTGTCCATGGGATTCACTCACACACAAAGGCGGTTTCATCAATTGATGTTCGATGACCGTGGCTATGATAAATTGGTTATGTTATGGATAGATCAGCTAGACATATTTCTTCTATGAATAATAAGCTAATGATAACCAGTATCATTAATGAAAGTCTAGAGAGAAGGGAACTAGTGCTTTGTTAACCACTGGGAATCTCTGCGTAACAAATGGGTTTTCACCAACCAACATCTGGCACACGAACTCCTCGTCTTTCTTCTATGCAAATTCATCTTCTGTGCCCATTAATTCATTTGATTTTGTAATATTAGAGCCATTCACTCTCTCCATTTGCATTTTTGGGGGATTTTAAAGGCTTTACAACAATATCTATATTAATGCAAGTTATTTCTATGGGGTTATTGCATAATTCTTCGTTTGGGGTTTTTAAAAGATGTTTGCAATATGCATGGGAGATATATTCAAATGATTCAACCACTAATGTCGCCTTCATGTCGTGTATTTCCCTCGCAGTTTCCACTCGACTATTTCCAACTATTGCGCATCAGTTGCATCAGCGACAGGTGGTGGAGAAATTGAAACGGAAAAAACCAGAATTGAACCGACTCAAAATTGAAGAAGACATGAACAGTTACGAACTTATGGTACATACATGTAGTGGTGGTTTTCGAGCCCTTTACGCCCTCGATCCCTTCTTCCTCCAACACCCCTGGAAAATTGGAACACCCCAGGAAAATGGGACAAGTAACCGAAGATATAAGTGTGTGTTTGAAAACATGTCAGCACAATTACGGAAAAAAACCTCTATCATGTCGACACTCGCAACAACATCAAAAGTCGTTGTGATCGCTAATCACACCCGATGAAGAAGATACTCCGAGGATTTTGCAGCGGGAACGAGGTAAATATTGAACAACGAGGAAGTTGCAGCTGCGACGGGAACAATGAGGGAATAGCTGCGAGGGGAACAATGCGAGAGTTGGAATTTATCTACGAGAGGTTTAGGTGGGCTCCTGACAGTTTTCAGTCCTTTTTCTCCAAATGACAGATAAGTATTTTAC
>JZKD02S1156845.1:412936-423639 GCA_000966675.3 Picea glauca
TTAATTTTTTATTTTTTTTTTTCTCTCTTCTTGTCCTTTATAGCAATGGGAATACATTCAACAAACATAAAAAAATGGGCAAGAGGTACATGTTTCTGATGAAACAAACCATTTAATTTAAGTGAAAATTGCCTCTTCAAAGAAAGGAAGTGGGTTTGGTTCAATGCCAAACAATTTTGGGGTATTTTAAAACGTATATTTGCTCGTTTAAAATGGGAGTAGATAAGGAAAAAATGGCCCTCCATAATAAACTTTTAAACAAGCCTCTTTTGCAAGGATGTAGCAACAACAGGACTAAAGACAATAGTGATTATGCTTTGTATAGTCCCACATCCAGACCTCTCATCTAGTGAACTAACCTGTATGTGCAAGAGTTACTAAATGGCAAGAGGAGATTGGAGGTTTTGGAAGTCAAAGAGCATGAGAGAGAGATTAAAATCCATCTATTGACAATAGAAAATTGGGGCTTAGGAGAAAACAATAAATTTTTAAAAGGTCAAGTGAAATTGTTGCAAGAATCCCTTCTGGTAGAAAAGGCTAAATGAAAAGGCATGAAGGAAGTCGGGAAAACAATTGAACAAGAAGACACCCAAGGAATGAAAGCAAGGGATGAAGAGAAAATAGATTTTACAAAAAATTCCAAAACTTGGGCACAAGTTATTAGTAATTCTGCTAGTATGGGAAAAGAAACAAATAGCTAGGGGGACATCATGCAGATAGAGAAATCAAAGAAAGACAAGTAAGAGAAAAAAACAGAATTATTAAAGGTGTGAGAGAGTATGGAAAAAATGAATGTACTCTCGATCTTGCAAGTGAATTTTTGAAGGACAAGTTGCTTTGGCAAGGCCAAATTTTCCAAGCATGGAGGGTGGGTAAACCCAATAGCGAGAGAGATAGGATAATAAAAGTCATCATTTCAAGCATATGTGACAAGAAAATTCTCCTAGGCAATAAGAAACTCCTAAGGGGATCTTACTTTTTTCTAGACGAAGATTTAACTATTAGACAACAAGAGTAAAGAAGAGAAGAGATGTCAAAGGTTGGGGAAGCAAAGGATGAGGGGAAAAGGGCATGGTTGTTCAAAGGAAAAGTTGTTATTGCCTTTTTTGGTCCTCATTTTAAATAAGGATAGCAAGGTGGTAGCCAAGAAGTGACAAAAAATTCATTAGCAAGAAACTATGCAACAAGGCCAGTATGGGAAAATAGGAGTGAAGACTCAACTTTGAGACTTGTAGACCAAAAGAAATAGCAATCAAATTATACCTAGGTTTCCTTAAGACTAGTTTTTTGGAATTGTAGAGGTTATCCTTGGAGTTGAGGACTTGGGATAGGACCTATCTTAGAAGATAGAGACATAATTTGTTTATTGGAAACACATGAGCATGAAGGGTGCAAGACACCTCTGTTTGAAGAGTATGTGAAGATGGCAGTGTGGAACAAGGAAGATGATAATGGTAAAGGACATGGAAGTATCATGGTCTTAGTGAGGAAAAAAAAGTCATCTCATTTAGTTAGAAAGAGAAGAATCAAATAAACAATTCATTTGGTTTAAAATATCAGAAAATGGTAACACCATCGGAATTGCAGCATGTTATTTTTCCCCACAAGTTTCAAAAACTTACAAAAGTAGGGGGCTTGACCAAAAATACCCCTTTGCAGCCTTAAAAAAAAATATTGGAGCGTACTCTCGACTAAGTGAAGTCCTTATAGTAGGGGGATTTCAACACTAGGACAACAAGTGAACAAGCTAGTATTTTTCGATGTAAAGAAGACTGCAAATCCATTTGGCTTACAGAAGAAATAAATCATTAGTGGACAAGAGTTTCAAAGGACAACAAAATTTGCAACCTTTTTGGGGAGAAACTACTTAATCTATGTCGGGAATTTGACTTAGTCATTTGTAATGGGTTGGCTAGATGGGTGAATTCTGGTAATTTCACCTGCAATACCAACAACGGAGAAAGTGTAGTAGACTATCCAATTTGCTCGCATGTCTTGTGTGAGAAAATGGAAGAAGTTTTTATTGGTGAGGGACTGTGGGAGTTGAAATCTAATCACATAACGATCTATTTAAGTTTCACTTGGGCTGAATAGCAGCACTGTGGGACAAAAAATCAGTGCAGTCAACAACCTCCTTCAAAAGGAAGAATTATTTTGACTCAAGAAAACTTTAACACCCTCAAGATAGTGCTAGAGAGGTTTTTTAACAAGGAGAAATTTCATCCCTGGGCCTCCATAGTCTTGAGCTAAAAAAGTTAATTCAAAGCACACTTATAGAATGCAAAAGAGCAAAAAACAAGAAATCTGAAACAAATTGCTTTCTGGTTAATGCTTGGTTTGATGAGGAATGCAAACCAACAAAGAAAACTTTTAAAGAGTCAAGCCAGAAAGAAATAAACATAAATCCTACAAGCAAATTGTAAGAAAGAAAAAAAAGTATTTCATGATCTCGAGGGAGGAACTAATCTTCTTGGGGAAAAATAACCCCAAGTTATTTTGGAAGGAACTTCAAACGAGAAAGAAAGAAATTGAAAATAATATCACAGCTTATCAATGGTTCGAGTATTCAAAGAAAATTTATCATCAAGATCCTAACGTTGACCCCCCTCCCTTGATCAACACTACTACTAAGTTATTCACCGTGCAAGAGATTGAGGTGGATATCAAAAAGTTGGGTCTTGGAAAAACAAAAGATTTAGTCGAACTCCAAGAAGAATATCTAAAATGGGGTTCAAAAACTCTTGCACCTCACATTATGAAAATTTTCAACAACATCATTCAGCAGGGATTCCCTACATATTGAACAATGAGCCTAGCAATACCTATTTTCAAGAGTGGGGATGCCAACAATCCCTCCAACTATACACCATAATGATAAAGACCTTGCTTGCAAAGGTATTCAAAAATATTCTAGAAAATAGAACCATCAATTGAGTGGAAGAAGGAGATAATCATGTCAAAGGGAAAGCAGGTTTCAGACCTAAACACTCAACAATTGATCATGGTATAACTCTAAGGCACATCATTGAAAAAGTGTGGGAGAAAAAAGATGAAGTCTTTTGTTTCTTTTTAGATTTCAAAAAATATTTTTACATGGTCCCTAGAGATGATATTTGGCATAGAATGGAGGTGTTATCACTAGAAATTTGGTTATTTTTACGGTCTATTTTGTAGCACTGTGAATTAGGAGATTCCAGAACACCGGCTTCCTCAAGCACCAAGTTTCAACATTTTTTATGAAGCAAGAGCACTTGATCCTGCATATGAGTCCATAACGCAATATTCATTCATTCCCATCATTACCTTTTTTTCATTCTAAAGGATATCAAATTGCTCCTAGCTTGACGTTGTAAAAACTGTCATTTTCATACAGGCACTATGGAATGTGTTGTGAAATGTGTTGTAAAGATTTTGTTGTAGGACAACTAAACTGGTATTTTTGACCAGTTGACTTCCAAGACGATTTTCGGGTGAAATAGAATGAATTTTAAAAATTCAAAGGAGGTTATTGTCAAGAACGGACCCAAAAAAATTAACCTTTTTCATTTTTCACACATGTGTCACGTATTGGGAAATTTGAAGGAATCTTTGAGCCCTATTTTTCAGTTTTTAAGATTTCTTGTTTCAGACATGTTTTTGTGACACGTATTACGGCCAGCTGGAGATGAATTTCAAGAAACTGAGAGAGGTTTTTCTCGAGAACGATCTTATTTATAAAAATCCTTCTCATATTTTATACAGATATTATATTTCGAGAATTACAATTTGAGTTTTGAAGCCTATTTTTCATAATTTTGTCTCCTTAAAAGCAGGAAATCAGTGAAAACGTGTCATTTTTTGTTTGTTACTGCTTCTATTTTGAGAAATGGGTTGGAGTTAGGATTGGTGAGCTGTAAAGGACCTATAGTGCTATATATTTCATGGTACAAGAGTAGAGAAAGGTTATAATGAGCTAAGAGAGGGGGAAAAGTAATAGAAAATAAAACTGTTTTGTTTTTTACAGCTTTGTATACCTCATTGAAGAGCATGTATTTCAATTGAATCTTGCTAATACTAATCTGGAACATAGTTTTTCTTCCATTGTCTTCTAGTTTATGGTTATGGTGTGAAGGATTCATGCCATTATTCTTAAGCAACAACGAATTTGACTTCCCATAGGATGTTACCATGAATGTCTTTTGATTTTTGAAGTAGGAGGATCCTGACTCCTTGAATTTCCTTCAGAGAATTGAATAGTTGAACCAGATGTGAAAATAGACTATTCTCTTTATGTTTATTTATCATTCTTCCATTCAATATTTTCTTGGTGTTTTTCAGATTTTGATTAGATTTTCTCTTTGGGAACATGGTCTAATGTAGGCATCATTGTTCATTGATGAACAATTTTTATCAGCTCCCTTTCACCTTTCAAAACCACACTTTTTGTTACATTTTATTGATGGACTCTAGGATTTCTCCCTTGCAGTCTAGGAGAAACTCCTTGTGCTAACATCATTGGCGTCATTTTCGAAGAGATGATTTGAGAAAAGTTGAATATCTCCCTAGGTTGAATGTCAAGTATAGTTCCAGCTTTAGATGGTGGATTGAAGTTGGGCACTTAAAAGAATGCATATCTTCCACCTGGAGACTCCATTGGTTACAGACTACCTTATGAAGACAAACATGTTGGAAAACTCCACTGTGGGAATGATCTTGGACAGAGATGGAAGATAGAGGCAAGTTCAGGTATCAAGTTGTGAGTTTCTTTCTAGAATTTATGTCCTTTGTCTTAAAATTATTCTTGAATTTCCCTGCACACATTCAAAGAATCATAATCTTCTTTGTATATTCTAAGAATCACAAAATTGTTGTTGCATACTCATCCTTGGTAGAAGAAATTTTACCCTCTCCTTGTGTCATCGATGTTGATGCTATTCCTGCACCTCAAGTACCAGAAGAAGATGAGGTTCATATACACATTTTTAACCATCCTGAACCTTATAATTTTCTCCCTAATGCAGATGATAAAGTTGATTTATTACATATTTCCATTTCATCTACTATTAATAACCACCCTGTTGAAATTCAACATGCACCAAATGATTATTTTCCTTTTGCAAATAATGAAATTGATTCAGTTCAGGCTTCCACCTCCTATGACCTTTACCAACAACCTTCTAGAGTTCAACATCCCATTGAATTCTAGTTTAAGATTAGGGAAAATATGTTTGGCCCTGTAAATATGGCATCCTTCCTTCATCCTTACCCTCCTAGATTTGTACACTATCTACCAACTTTTGCTGGAAAAAATAACACTGTAGGAGAAGAGCATCTTTCAACTTTTCAAGACTTCATCGACAATCTAGAAATCTTGCGTGAAGATATTGTCATGAGGCTTTTCTATAAATATTTGATTGGAGATGTTGCCTTGTGGTTCAATAATATGGAAGTTTCTTCCATTGGTACATGGGATGAACTATATAACACCTTTTTAAAATAATGGGGAGAGAGAAAATCTTTGGATCAATACTTACATGAGTTCACTGCTATGAGAAGAGAGGATAATGAAGTTTTGTTTGCTATTAATCGAAGTTTCTACAATACATATTGCAACTTGCCCTTGTAAATTAAACCTTCTGAAATTGCTGCCATGGTTTATTACATCAAGTCTCATCACTCCAACATTGTCTTATTTCTTAGAGAAAGAGAGTATACATATTTACTTCAGTTATTTAGAGATGTTGAAGAAGTGGAGGAGAATCTTCGACCTTGTGGAAGGATTCAAAGATAGTATAATTTTGAATCTGCACATGATGCCATAATTGATGAAGAATGCATCTGCAAACAACAAGTTGTTACTGTCATGTGTGCACAATCAGAAACATTTCATGGACAACCCTTTTTTGATGAGTACCCCAGTGATGTTGATGAACATTGTGTTGATAAGCATCCTATTGATGAAGTGAAGCCTCTCGTTGATACGTGTATGGATCATTTTCATTCAACCAGAGGAAGTAAGCCAACATCTATCAATGGACTAGCAACCATGTACATCAGTCATCCATTTACCAAAACCTGCACAAGAACAGAAGGAATAATCTGCACATAAGGTGATTAATCAACATCCCTTTCTCGGTTATAATGAAATCCAAGGTGAGAGGTTCTTGAGTTTAGATCGTAAATGTTTACTTATTAATCAAAGAAATTTATTAATCCTGGATATCATGCATTTAATTATATTCAAGAGTTGTTAATTGAAGAACAAACAGGTCATACCTTTCTCAGCAAGAAGCTTTTCATGCAGTGGCATTAATTATTTTTAAGGCCACTAGTTTTGATCATAGTTTTGAGGACGTAGTAGCACTTATGCTCGAGTCATGTTTCTTCTATTCTCTGAAGTTTTCATATTTCTTCATGACACTCACACATTCAAATGAGCAACATTTTCCAAAGACCGCTTTATCACTGCTTCCATGCTTTTCCTTCTTGTTGTTTTCCATTTGCAAAGCTCAAGATAATTCAATGAGGAAGTTGTTTGAGTGGCTATGGTGGAAGTTCACTTTCACCTAAGTACATTGTAAAACCAGTCAGTGTAGGCATGTACACAAATAATATCTTTTGAGTAGGTGTGTTTTCTTTTAGCTTGTAAGTAGAGTAGGTTTTCTATCATGATTTCTTCAGCAGGATTACTCACAGTTGTAACTAAGACTGACTCCATAACCCAATGGTCAAGGAACTGAATCTATAAGAATTATTAGATCCTCACAGGGAGGTCTCTATACCCTATGGATCCATATGTTAGCACATAGAATTTTCACTAGAAATTTGGTTATTTTTACGGTCTACTTTGCATCACTGTGAATTACGAGATACCGCAGTGCTAGCTTCCTCAAGCACCAAGTTTCAACATTTTTTATGAAGCAAGAGAACTTGATCTTACATATGAGTCCATCACGCAATATTCATTCATTTCCATCATTACCTTTTTCTCATGATAAAGGATTTCATATTTTTCCTAGCTCGACACTGCAAAAACTGGCATTTTCAGACATGCGCTATGGAATGTGCTACGAAATGTGCTGAAAACACTCTGTTCTAGGACTATTGAAATGGTATTTTTGACCAATTGACTTCCAGGAGGATTTTCAGGTGAACCGAGATGAATTTTAAAAATTCAAAGTAGGTTATTTTCAAGAACAAACCCAATAACATTAACCTTTTTCCATTTTCCACACAGGTGTCATGGATTGGGAGATTTGAAGGAATCGTTGAGCCCTACTTTTTAGTTTTCCGGATTTCTTGTTTGAGACATGTTTTTGAGATATGTATTCTAGCCAACTGGAGATGAATTTGAAGAAACTGAGAGGGATTTTTCTTGAGAGCGTGCTTATCTACAAAATTCGTTCTCATATTTTACACATCTATTATATTTTGAGAATTACAAGTGGCATTTTGAATCCTATTGTTCATAATTTTGCCTCCTGAAAAGAAGGAAATCAGTTAAAACGTGTCATTTTCTGTTTGTAACTATTTCTATTTTGGGAAAGGGGTTGGAGTTTGAATTGGTGAGATGGAAAGGACCTATAGTGATATATATTTCATGGTACAAGAGTAGATAAGGGTTAGAATGAGCTAAGAGAGGGGTCAGAGTAATAGAAAATAAAATTGTTATGTTTTTTGCAGGTCTGTATACCTCACTTAAGAGAATGTATTTCAATTGAATGTTGCTAATATTAATCTAGAACATTTTTTTTCTTCCATTTTCTTTTGGTTCATGGTTATGGTGTGAAGGATTAATGCCATTATTCTTAAGCAACAACAGATTTGACTTCCCATAGGATGTTACCATGAATGTCTTTTGATTTTTGAAGTAGGAGGATCCTGACTTCTTGAATTTCCTTCAGAGAATTGAATAGTTGGACCAGATGTGAAAATGGACTATTCTCTTTATGTTTATTTCTCATTCTTCCATGCAATTTTGTGTTGTTTCTATTCATATTTGGATTATATTTTCTTTGTGGGAGCATGGTATGATGTAGGCATCATTGTTCATTGATGAACAATTTCTATCAGCTCCCTCTCACCTTTCAAAAACACACTTGTTGTTACATTTTATGGATGGGCTCTAGGCTTGCTCCCTTGCAGTATGAGACCAACTCCTTGTGCTAACAGGAGGAACTTGGGGTTCCTATGAATCTTAGAGAAGTTGTCCATAGGCTATATGAGGAGGTTAGAGTCAAAATCAGAATGTCGACTGGTATCTTCGAAATTTTTAGGAGTGATATTGGGTTCAAGTAAGGGTGCCCATTGTCCCCTACCCTTTTTGGTTTATATATAGACAAACTTGAAGAGTGGTTAAACTTTCATGAAGGTGATGGTGCTCTTTTGGGTGATTTTTTGATAAGGCTTATTTTGTATGCAGGTTACCTTTTTCTGATTATTAAATCTTCTCTTGGGTTGCGAGAACACTTAATTTCCCTTGAGCGCTTTTGTAGTACAGTGGGTATGCAAGTTAATACTAGCAACATGAAAGTGGTAATTTTATCTAGCAAAAGAAAACATAATCAACATAAGTTCTACTTTGAAGGAAAAACTCTTGAAGAAGTGGTAGATTACAAATACCTAGGAATTGACTTCAACAAAAATCTAAGTTGGGAAGGTTGCAGAAAGAAAATAACTTTGGGAGGTTGGAAAGCATTCTATGATTTCCAAAATAGGTGCAAAGAGGGAGAGTTATGGGATTGGAAGACTATGAAAACTCTCTTTGGGATTTTAGTGATCCTGATGGTTCTCTATGGTTGTGAAGTGTGGGCCAGCAGTACATCTGACTTACAGTGGAAGCAAATTGAGAAGATTAAAAAACGCTTGATTACAAACAAGTTTAAAATTAAAATTTTAGTTCATTATGATATCATGTTGAGTGAAATGGGGGTTGCTCCTATTGAAGCAATTGCTATGGTGTGTCTCATAATACATCTAAAAATAATTGAGCAAATGGAATATGTTCAATGGCCTAAGGTTGTCTTCAATGACATATTGTGCAAAATAAAGAAGACGTGGATGCGACAAAATATTAAATGGCTTAGTAAATGGGATATTCACTTGAACAGGTGCCCCGCAAAAATTAAAGAGATAAAGGATTTTGTTATTAATAGGTTCCACAAGTGAACCTGGGATAAAGAGTTAGGGAGAAAAAAAGAGTATTATATTAAAGAGTTTAACCCCACTTACAATCATCATCAAAAAGCGTACATAGGGGCCAATATATCTTGGAGGGACAAAATTCATATTTCCCAATTAAGAACCAATTTCCATCAACTCTGTTGTGAAACCAGTGATTGGAAAAGACCAAAGGAAGATTGGGAAGAAAGTGTGTGTATGTTTTTCACCTCCGGAAAAGTGGAAACAAAAAAAACATTTCATTTTAGAGTGTGAAGATTTCAAAGACAATAGGGACAACTATGTAAGTATCTTGACATCTAGTTCTTGGAATAATTTATCCAGGAAGGGGACAATGGAGAAATTGGGATAGATCATCATAAAGTTGAACATGAAAATGGATGAAATGCAGAAATCAGTGTGTGGGGCGGTTTGTCCCATAGGATTTTGTTAGCCTCGTGGACGTTAAAATAATTTCTTCTTCTTCTTCTTCTTCTTCTTCTACTGTTTGAGTAACAAGTCTTTGACTGACAGTAAAACTGCGGGAATTAATGGACATGTAGTTCATGAATGTGCTTTCCCTCATAGTAGAAAACAAAGTGGGAATGAAAGACACCTCCAACCATCGGGCAATTGAGTTAAGGGAGTGGGGGTTGATGTTTGATCGCTTTTTTTGTGGTATTTGAATTTGCTTCTACATTTTAAGGGGAACTGGGCTTCGAATGTGATTCTACATTCTAAATTGGAGGATACCAATCGTTAACCACTGAAATGGAGCTTTTTTTGTTAATTTATGTTAAAAATGAATTTAAATGTAAAAACCTTAAATTATTTATATATTGTAAAGTTGTAACATATATTGTTTTCCTTCATTCCCTTCACTCAAATTTAGCTCCCTTCCAGTCATATCGCAGATCAAGTACCACATATCGCCGATCAAGTACCATAAATTTATGCGCCCACCTCCTTATAATATATATATATATATAGCAATTATTGAATTTTCTAATCCAATCTATTTTCCCATTTTTTTCCTTTCCCTTTTTTTAAATTTTATAATATTCACTTAGTTAACTTCTAATCTATTAGTTATTTTATTAGTTATTTTCTTGATGATCAAGGTAAATTAACAATGAGACTCCCAATGGATCATTTGTTCACATGGATAGTTGATTGATTTCTGAATTCTGCACTAATTTGATGCTCTTCTCAAGTAGAATTAAAAATAAATAATTCACTCTTAAGAAGTAATCACTATTATGTGCAATGAAAAATTTAATATACAGCTTGTGTTTCTGAAAAGGACACCAATTCCAAATGATGGCAGTGCTTTCTCATTGGAGAACCTGAATGATGATGCAACTTGTTTAATATTCTGATATTGATTATATACTTTCTCTAAGTAATTATTATGTTACACCACATATCTAATAATTTAAATATTCAATAATTACTTATATTACATTTAATTTAATGTTTTAAAAAAATTACTGATATCACATTTAGTTTAATGTTTTTAAAAAATACTTATATTACATTTGGTTTAATGTTTTTAATAGTTTTAA
>JZKD02S1156845.1:423724-442470 GCA_000966675.3 Picea glauca
AATAAAAATAAATAAATAAATAATGTTTCTAATTATTTTAAATTGGAATTAATAAAAATGTAATTAAATTATTATTAATAATTTAAAATTAAAATTTAGTATATCAATTTATAAAAACATAATATGGTCACCAAAACACTGTATTAATGGAAACTTGTTTCATAGTGAAATTTATGAAAATTGTTTTAATGGCATATGGAACAATGTTATTCGAGTACATATATATTACATGTACATAATGGTGGCCGCCTTAAATCTCTTCATATTGGGGTACTCTAGATTGATTTTGAAGTATTTCTTGTGATACAATGCAAAGGTATTGAAGATTTTTATGATTAGATGAAGAACTAGGTTGGAAACTACGTTGGAAAATTTTCTTATTTTAGTGATGGAAGTGAATTTTTCAATTGGGTACGATTCATCAAAGTTAAATCAAGGGTTTAGTTGTACACTGATAAATTAGGTGATATGGTTTAATCCCTAGGATGAGATATTATAACATAGTTTATAAAACTTTTTTAAAAATACATAAAATAAATTTGACATCTTACCTATAAGGGAAGAAAAACAAATCCACTTCAAAAATGATATAGTTGCATCTTTGAAATCAATTAAGACATCTTTGAAACCAATTTTGTATATGTAGTTTTGGAATATGGTAAAGAAAGGACCTTTGGTTTGTAAATATCTAGCCTACACAATGAAAAAACATTTGTAAATATCCTTATGCAGAATGAAATATTTTTTTCAATAAAGTAATGGATCTAATAAATAGTTTGTCTCAATAATGTAATGGTTTAGTAAATAGATTGATCTTTGCAAAATCAAAGATAAAGTATACAATGTTTGGATTCAAATAAAGTCTTTTGCATTACATATATATACATTATTATTACTTAAATGTTAAGAAAACATAATTTGATTAAGAAAGGTTGAGTAAAATACATAGTTTTACAAATAATGTGGATGACCTATCCATAACCAATTAGTATACTAAATAATGTTGAGAAAAATAACAACTTCATCAAAAACATAAATGTCTTTTAAAAATAATTAAGTTAATTCTAATAAATAGAAACATGTTATACATGTAGGGAGGAAAGATAGATGATGCTTTAGGGGCTTTATGTAAGGTCTTTGATTATGGATGGTAGTGGGCACACAAGTAGTGAATTGTTGCATGCTTCCTTTTATACAAGATGAGAGGCCTTGGGACTATGAGCCAAGCATCATCAAAATAGTGAACAATTTCAAATACAATCATTTTAATTGCAATATCTTTATAATCCCAATTAACAACATTAATATGAAACTTCTCTCGAAGTTCAAATACAATCATTTTATTTGCAATATCTTTATAATCCCAATTAACAACATAAATATGAAACCTCTCTCGAATTACTTCGACATTCCCATTCGCCTGCAGTATGCTAGTATATATATATATATATATATATATATATATATATATATATATATATATATTTTTATTTTTATTTTTTAATTTTATTTTTTTTTATTTTTTTTTTTTATTAAAAAAAATATTTTAGGATTTAACCTTCTTAATTGGTTGCATATATATATCTTTGAAACCAATTAGTTGCATATATATAATTGTGTTTCTTTAACCTTCTTAAAATGTTTTTTTGGTCATAAATTAGGTTCTTATCTTCTTTTTATAATTTTTTATAATTTAAATTGTTTTTTTGTCTTAGTTTTTTTGGTTTTTAATTTATCAAAAAAAATTATATTTTTTTCTAAATATTCAAAAATAGTGTTATTTAACTAAAATTGTTTTCTATGTATTAAAGTAAAGGTAAACAATGTGTTAAAAATGATGTTTTCCACTATATTTTAAAAGTATGGAAGAACAAATTAATTAAGGAGACACAATTGTATGAAAAATCTTAATTTCAAAAAAATAAACGGTAAAAAATATTTTTAAGATTGAAAGAAGCATGGAAAAATAACTAAAAACACACTTGGAAAAAAAATAGAAAAAAATTGAAAATTGATGAAAAATAAGCATTTAAAAAAAATAGCGTGGAAACATTATGAATGAGAAAATTTAAAATGTCAAAATACCACCTAAAAAGGTAGGGGGGTGCTACTGGTAGCACCATTTTTAAAAGAGGGATAAAAGAAATGACCCCCCAAAAAATGAAAACTCTGTAGAGTTCTCGTTAAATTGGTAACTATGTTTAGGAAGGACATGCGCAAGTGTGATTGAGCCAACAACTAGTTCCTTTGGAAAAAGTCTAACCACTTGAAGGTAGATCTCTGAAGGACACATGGAAATGGAAACTGGTGCTTCGGAAAATGAATACAAAGGGAAATAAATGATGGATTCAAAAGAGGAAAAAATATTGAAACATATGCAGAAGTATATATTGAAGAAGACGCATATGTTCCTTAAGAGAAATAAAGAAGCTTAAGAAAAAGAATTTGAAACTAAAGGAGCAGATGTGGAATTATAAAGAGGAGGATCATGATGCAAAATAAAAAATGCCGCAAAGCCTTAAAGAAATAGATAAGACTATTATCATCCTAAATATTCAACTAGAAGAGGAAAAAAGGATGGAAGAAGTGGTGGAATCGAGATGAAAGAAAAATGAAGAAAATTGCGAGAAGTTGGAAACTGAAATTGTTTCCTTAAGAAAGGAATTAGAGAAGTCAACTGCTTAATTGAATAGAAGCTTGAAGTTTGAAAAGAGCACTAAAATATTAGATGATATCATCAAATGCCAAATATCACCACTCGTTAAAACTGGTCTTGGCTATGATAAATGTCAGATAACCACCAAAGACAATTAAAAAATTATAGAGCCACCAAAGAAAGTAAATGAAAGAAAATCTAAAAGTTATGTTGATGTAGTCAAAAGCTCCAACAGTGATGAAGATAGCAGGAAGAGAGAAAATGTTGTTCCACATAAAATTGACATTCCTCCCAAATACAATAAGGACAGATTCAGAAGATCTTTCCCACCAAAATGGCTTCTCACAACTTGGTACCAAAACTCTTTCCTTGATTATTGTTTTTTTTTCAATCACTTTGGTTAGAAAGCAATAGATTGTAGATCATATGGAAGAAATTATCATGTATGGAACAAAAATAGAAGTACTTATGGGTTCTCAAGTAGAAACTATAATTCATTTGCTTCGCTATTTGATTACAATGTTGTATGTTATAAGTGCAACAATTATGGGCACATAGCACGCTTTTGTAGAAGTAGCCTAGTGGAAACTTCTAGACAAAACAAGGAATAAGATACCCTTGGAAAACAAAATAAATAACACATAGGAGTTTAGAAAAGGAAGAAAGAGAAAGAAAAGAATAACAAGGAGGAATCTATGCTTCTGCAAACTTCCCTTCATGCTCAAAACAAAGGAAACAATTGGTACATCGATAGTGGATGCTCAAGCCACATAACAAGGGACAAGAGCAAGTTTCACACATTGAAGGAAGTAAACAAAGGCAGTGTAACATTTGGAGATAATTCTACCGCAATGATATCCAGAAAAGGTACTCTTAGTCTTGATAATAGAAAGACTAAAACAAAGACTGTCTTGTATGTTGAAGGTTTAGAACATAATTTTCATCAGTCTTAATAAAATGTGTGATCAAGGACACACTATCACATTTGATTCTCAAGGATATGATATAAGGAAGAAAGGCTCAAAAATATTGTTGGAAAATGCATATAGAACCTAAAATAATGTATATATTCTCAATGAGATCAAGGGAAAAAAATGCTAAATGGGACAGATATATGAGAGTTGGTTTTGGCATAGAAGAATGGACCATATAAGCTTTGATAATCTAGTAAAAGTTAGCACCAAAAAAACAGTGAGGGATATGTGAAAGATTTCTAAACCTTCAAACACTTTTTGCAAGCAATTTCAACATGGGAAACATATAAGAGCAAGCTTCAAATCAAAGGAGCACTCAACAATGAATCCATTGGAATTTGTTCATACAAATATATGTGGGCCTACAAGAACATAAAGTCTACAAGGTGAAATTTACTTCATATTTCTCATTGATGATTACTCTAGAATGATATATGTTACATTTCTAAAAGAAAAATCCGAAGTGTTTGAGAAATACAAAGCATTCAAAGCCTTGGTTGAAAATGAAACTAATTTGAAAATCAAGTGATTGAGATTAGACAAAGGAAGTGAGTTTATCTCAAATGAATTTGAATAATTTTGTGAGCTTCATGGAATAAAGAGACATTTTTCAGCTGTAAGAACTCCATAGCGGAATGGATTGGTAGAAAGGAAGAATTGAACCGTACAATAAATGGCTATAAAAACATTGAATGAAGCTAATCTATCAGATAGGTTTTGGAGAGAAGTAATCAAGACTACAGTCTACATTTTGAAAAGATGGAAAATCAGACAACAACAAAATTTTTTTATGAATTATGGAAGGGTAGACCATCAATAGTTAAATACTTCAAATATTTCGGAAGCAAATGTTACATAAAGGGAGATGATGAGGACATGGAAAAATTTGAATCCAGAGTTGATGAAGGTATCTTTCTAGGTTATTCATCAAGAAGCAAGGATTATCGGTGTTACAATAAAGCATTGGGAAAGTCTTAGACAATGCCAATGTGAAAGTGGATGAAGCAAGGCATTAGAAGGTTAAAGCACATGTCTAAATAGAGGAGACAAGATACAAAGAAGAAGAAGAATAAGAAGTATAAGAAGGAGAAGAAAATGAACAAGAAGAATTACAACATTAAGATACAAAGACATGATCTAGATTTGTCGAAAAGAATCATTCAAAAAAATTAATTCTTGGTGATAAAGATATGTGAGTTCAAACTAGTAGAAGACTAACAAGTGCACCAAAACATGCAAACTTCTCTTTTATATCTAAAATAGAGCCTGTCAGCACTATAAGTCACCTCCAGATTGCATCGAAGGTAAGACCAGTGCTCATAAGTTTATATGTGACAATGAATAAATTTAAAGGGGGTCGAATGGGTGCAGACTCAAGATAATATCGTTCTAACTTAGAAAACTGGACCAGCATGCACAAGCAGGTGAGGTCTTGATTAACTTCAGTCAGTAATTTTTAGTAAGGGTGAGTAGGAGGAAGAACTAGAGAGACGAATGTAGAGGTCTTCTATGGACATCTGCCTAAGGAGGAACAACTCAGAAAACAAGATCCTCTTGGATTCAAAGTTCAAAAAAGGATGGAGAACGTTACAACAAAAATATAATCAAACCTACATTACAATACGGCCATAACAATCCATGTGAATCTTTCAATCATGGACACTCTAGCACTAGAGGTAAACAAGATGGAAAAGAAGTTGACTTAGATTAAACCAGAAGTCTCAAATCCTCTTACATAACCAGAAAGCCAGAAACTTCATAAAAATTTTACAATACGGGAGCGTATCTCAACCATTGACCATTACAAAATATCAAAATGACTCCTATATACACAAAAAATATTCACCACTACCAGCAGAGACGTGCTCGAGCTTCTTTTCCAATTCCATATGTGTCTTCTCGGTCAAACTATGCATTCAGTGTCCTATGTGCATGCCTTCCCTTGTCAGAGGAAAGCTTTTCTCTGTCATTCCTTTTTGGATTTTCATTTGTACGGTGAGAACAAGTCTCAACTGTCGCCTCACTTTCATGAACTATCTGCATTGCGATTGAAACACGGATTAATGCCAAGGGGGCGGACACATGCTGCTCTTGGATAGGACTCCATATAAATGCATGATTGTGGGGCCACTCAAAGTTGGTTTGGGTTCACACCTCTTTTTATCCCACAATCCACCACCTTTTTCCACGTATTACCTTTTCCAAACCACGGTTTCAATTGCGGGACCACTCAAGAAAATTATCGCCTGATCACGTCGTGTCCCTGCAATCGACTGTAGTCATCGATATTGTGCTCTTGGGTGAGGATTTATGATCAACGGTTCAAATATACCCTCTTCAGATCAATGGATAAGATATTCCCTTTCTCAAATCGATGACCGAGATTTTCTTCATGATTCGGGCTTCGGACTTTTCAAACTTCAAACTTTATTTGTCCCAAGTAAATCCTCCAGAGTTAAGGATTTGATGACGCATAGCCTCCATAATTGGACGGTTGAGATCCTCTTCGAGACTTCGACCACTTTTCTTTGGCACTATACTTCATGCAATTTTGGACTCCCGAAAGCCAATGAGCCGCTAATCTGAACTTTGAATGGAATCTCCTCCACTGAAAATTGATCTTGCTCACTCACTTTATTTGAGTCCATATTAGACCACTCCAAGTGTTGATTTATGCTCATGGATGAGACCTGCAGCCCTTGAAAACTTAATGTGATAACATTTGGCTCCACAGGGGGTGGCATGCTCCCTGTGAGCTGCCAAGAACGCGCAGTTCCAGTGCCTTAGTTGTTGGGATATGGAGTCATGCTCAAAACTCATCTTGCTAAGAAATAAAAGCCGACAAGCACACTATCCTAAAAATGAAAACAAAACACATGGCCTCCAGTAGGAACTTATTTATGTACATTCCTAGACTAACCGATTTTTTACATGGTGTTAGGTAAAAGTGAATTTCCACCAGATCCAGTCAAGAAGCTTCATGACTGGAAATCCATTGACTCTATCAGTGATCGATAATAGATGATGCAACTGTGATAGAAAAATGATTACATCTTTCATCTCTCCTCCCAGTGCTGAAGTGAAGATAAAGATTGGAGGCTTCAATAAATGGAGGAAATGCAACTCCATGTACTCCCTTACAGGTTCGTGGAATAACTCAGGAAACCCAAAAAATGAGTTTCTCTGTGTCATAGCTGCTCACATATGGTTGGATGTCTCTGGTAAGCATAGGTGAGTGAAGGGATGATGTATGTTGTTGATCCACTTCTCATTTCTTTTCTCTGATAACATCTGCTAGTTGATGGCAAGAAAGCTCCTCATGTATATCAATGGATGAATCCTCCTCTTTATCATTTTGCTTAGTGTCTTCATACTGATCAAATGCAGGATAAGCTTGTTGCTCATGATCACTAGAATATTCATAAAAAATGGGTTTCCCTTCATATCTATGATCAACCTCTAAAACAGTAATTCCATCAAGAATATAACTGTTAAAAATATCCATTTCAGGGATAGAAGTAACTGTTGCTTCTGGCTTCTCATACACATGATTTTTCTCTTCAATCCTAGGTTAAAATATATCATGGGAAACCTCTTGAAGGAAAAGAGAAGAATCCTCCTCCACAACCATCTCTTCTTCTAAATCTAAGACAACAGGTGTATAGGGGGTAGAATATGATGCATCCATTGCTATGTAATTATCAACGCTATTATCAATCATACCTAGAAGGCCTTCTTCATCATAATCAGGGCTGGTCAAAACATCTGTCTCGTGAAAAAAAATATCCTCTTCTCTTCCTCTTTCACTTAGACCTTCACCAGATTCATCACACGAGGAAGACTCTCTCATTTGATTGATGTGGGATGCAAACTTCTTACAATAGTCATCCAATATAAGATGAGGCATGTAAATATCCTTGTAATATAAATTAAAAGCATCGTGAAAATACTTCAAAGAATGGATACTAGTAGTAGGGAGAGATTGGCACCATTCATGAGCATCTTGCTCCAATGAAAATATGAACATCTTGATCAAGACATCCTCGTGAATAAAATTGTGCTCAAGAATGTATATATGAAAATTAAACAAGTGTTTACCAGGATGATCATGCTTTCTTCCTCTGAATCTAGGAAGATAATCATCCCATTCATTTATAGCAGGGACAACATTTGGAAAACCAAGAACAAAGGAGAAATTAAAAGGAGCAAACCTCCGAGCCAATATTTTTTCCATTTCAAACCAGTGGAGTCACCAATCGATTCTTTAAATATGGAGTCGCCAGGTGAATGATATACAATCTGAATGCGTCTAGTCTTTATTCATCATTAAAGACCAGATCTGATCATGGTCATTCTCTCAGTGAACTTTCCAAGCTGAGAAATCAGCTGCTAAAAGCCTTCTTGAGAAAGGTTCTCTGGGTCAGCTTCAGGTGTGGTAGAGGTAGCCACAACTGAAATAGTGGAGTGGAAATAGTGGAGTCTCGAGGTGTAAGATGCAATCTTCAATTCTTTTTATATCTGATGCACCCTCATAATCAAAATCTCTTTGTCGTTCTATCCCAGGGAAATGTCTTCAATTTGTTCCCCGACAATGGCACCAGAAATGTTAGCACTAGAAGTCACCTATGGATTGCAACGAAGGTAATCCTAGTACCCATCAGTTTATATGTCACAATGAATAAATTTAAAGGGGGTCTAATGGGTGCAGACTCAAGATAATATTGTTCTAACTCAGAAAACTAGACCAACATGCACAAGCAGGTGAGGTATTTATTAACTTCATTCAGTAAGTTGTAGTAAGGGTGAGTAGGAGGAACAACTAGATAGAAGAATGTAGAGGTCTAATATGGACATCTAGTCTTCGAGTAGCCTAAGGAGGAACAACTCAAAAAATGATATCCTCTTGGATCCAAAGTTTAGAAAAGGCTGGAGAACGTTACAACAGAACTATAATCAAACCTACATTACAATACGACCATAACAATCCATGTGAATCTTTCAATCATGGAAACTCCAGCATTAGAGGTAAACAAGATGGAAAAGAAGTTGACTTAGATTAAACCAAAAGTCTCAAATCCTGTTACATAACCAAAAAACCAGAAGCTTCATAAAAATTTTACAATACGGGAGCGTAGCTCAACCATTGACCATTACAAAATATCAAAATGACTCCTATATACACAAAAACTATTCTCCACTACCAACAAAGGCATGCTCAATATTCTCATCCAATTCCATATGTGTCTTCTTGGTCATACTACGCATGCAGTCTCCTCTATGCATTCCTTCCCCTATCAAAGGCAAGCTTTTCTCTGCCAATCCTTTCTGGCATTCCATTTATGCGGTGATATCAGGTCTCAACTGCTTCCTCACTTTCATGAACTGTCTGCATCGCGATTGAAACACAGCTTAATGCCAAGGGGGTAGCCACATGCTTCTCTCGGATAGGATGCCATATAAGCATGTGATTGTGGGGTTGCTCAAAGGTGGTTTGGGTTCACACCGCTTTTGAGCCCGCAATCCACCACCTTTTCCCACATATTACTTTTTTCAAACCACAGTTTCAATTGTGGGATCGCTCAATAAAATTATCGCTCGAGCACATCCTATCCCCACAATGGACTGTGGTCGTTGATCTTGTGATATTGTGTGAGGATTTACGATCAACGAATCAAATATTACATCTTCAGATCAATGGATCAGATCTTTCCTTTTTCGAATCGACGGTCGAGATCTGCTTCACGATTCGGGCTTCGGACTTTTCAAACTTCAAACTTTATTTTCCCCAAGCAAATCCTCCAGAGTTAAGGATTTGACGACGCGTGGCCTCGAGAATCGAATGGCCAAGATCCTCTTCGAGACTTTGGCCACTTTACTCTGGCACTACACTTCATGCAATTTTGGACTCCCGAAATCCCATGAGCCGCTAATCTAAACTTTGAATGGAATCTCCTCCAATGAAAACTGATCTTGCTCGCTCACTTGATTTGAGTCCATATTAGACCACTCCAAGTGTTTCTTTGTGCTCATGGATGCAACCTGCATCCCTTGACAACTTGATGTGATAACAGAGCTTAATAACTTTACAAAATCTAGCGAAGGTAAGCATTGGATTTATGCCATGGAAGAATAGCTAAATCAAATTGAGAAGAATGAGACATGGGGACTTTTTCGAAGACCAAAAGATAAAAATGTGGTTGACACCAAGTTGGTTTTTTGGAACAATTTGAATGAAGATGGACAAGTAATAAGAAATAATGTAATATTGGTTTGTAAAGGCTATTCTCAAGTTGAAGGTATTTATTTTGAAGAAACCTTTTCCCCGGTTGCAAAACTAGAAGCTATCAGAATGTTTTTGGCATTTGTGTGTTTCAAGAACTTCAAATTATATCAAATGGATGTCAAGTATACCTTTCTCAATGGAAATTTAGAGGAAGAAGTATACATTGAACAACTAGAAGGATTCTTGTTATCAAAAAATAAGGATCATGTATGCAGATTGAAGAAATAAAAAAATATGGGATAAAACATGCTCCTAGAGCCTGGTATTCAAGACTTGAAAAATATCTACAACAACAAGGATTCATGAGAGTAATTTCTAACAATAATATCTACATCAAGATAGTAGGATAAAATCAATTAATTTTTGTGGTTAATGTAGATGACATCATTTTTTGAGGCGGTATGAAAAACAATGTACTAAGAGTTTTCAATATAAATGTAAAAGGAATTTGAGATGGCTATGCTTGGTGAATTGTCATTCTTTCTCAGTTTACATATTTCTCAATTTGACAAAGGAATATTCATTTCACAAACCAAGTATATCAAGGAAATTTTGAAGATGTTCATAATGAAAAATTGTGCACCATTGAGCACACCCATGGTCACAGATTGTAAATTGAAAAAATATAATGAATCTCTGAAAGAAAATTAAACATTGTACAAGTCAATGATTGGAATCCTACTATATCTGACAACATCAATCATGGACATTATGGAAGTAGTAGGATTGGTTGCATGGTTTCAAGCTACACCAAAAGAAACTCATGTGAAAACATTAAAAATCATATTCACATATCTAAAGGGAACATTGGATTTTGGCTTGCGTTACTCAAGAGGTGAAGGTTTTACTCTAACAACATATAAATATGCGGATTGGGCAGGCAATTTTGATGATAGGAAAAGTACAAGTGGAGGAGAATTATTTTTGGGAAATAGAATAGTGTCCTAGTTGAACAAGAAAGAGTCTTAAGTTTCTCTATCCATAACAGAGGTCGAGTATATCGCAACAGCATCATGTTGTACACAAGTTCTTTGGATGAAGTAGACATTGAAAGATATTAAGGTAGAATATGATCATCTGATATCAATAATTTGTAACAACACAAATGTAATAAATATTTCAAAGAATCTTATTATGCACTAAGAAACAAAGCATATTTCAATCAAGTATCACTTCATAAGAAACCAAGTAGTAGAACATAATGTCAATATGAAATATATTTTCACCAATGAACAAATTACGGATATTTTCACAAAACCCCTTCCCAAAGAGACATTTGAATATCTCAGACATAAACTAGGAGTAATATCCATCTCATCACTAAGTTCTTAAGGAGAAGCACAAAATTAAGGGGAGCATCCCTTTGCCATTGATTTCAAATGGGTAGAGTTTCAAACATGGGAAGAATTCTTTCTATACCCGGTGGACTATGTTTTTTGTTGCAATATTTCCATCAATGACAAAGGGGAATATTGTTGGAATTATTGTCATTGATGTCAAAGGATTAATATTGTCATTAAGGTCATATTACGACATTACAACACAAAAAACATTTCTAAGATTGATTTATATATAGGTTTACAAGTATATTAAAAAATGGGTGCATGTGAAAAAGTAAAAAAGTGAAATGGTGGTTTCAAACCCATGGGTTTGGGTATTTTCCCATAGTATGTGGAAAAATAAAATAAAAAAGGGAAATCAATTATTTAATTAATGGACATGTCCCTTCATGAAGGGTTATGAAAAAGTATAAAAAGAGAAAGTATTGAAGGAAAGTGTATGGGTGAAAAATGGATGAGAAAAGATTGAATATCATTCCAAAAGGGAAGAGCTATAAAATTGGTTTCAGGTCATCTTGGCATTTTCGCGATAACTTTTTTTCTAGGATGTTTCATAATTTGAAATTTTGAAGAGACAGAGGATATATCTTGGTGTACATGTGATAAATATATCTAATGTTGTTTCACTACAATTTCAGATATTTTCCCTATGGAATTTAGGGTTCTTGAATGCTCCTAAAATCATTTTCAAACAAGTTATCTTGGAACTTTCGCTATAACTTATTTTATGGGACGTTTCAGAGCTTGAAATTTTGAATAGGAGGAGCGATCTTGGTGTACATGTGGTAAATATTTCATATGTTAGTTCGGTATAATTTTAGAAATATTCACCATGGAAGTTGGGGTTCTTGAACACCCCTAAAATTTGTTTCAAACAGGTCAACTTGGAACTTTCGCTATAACTTATTTTCTAGGATGTTTCAGACCTTGAAATTTTGAAGAGACGGAGGAGAGATGTTTAGGTACATGTGGTAGAACATTTGTATGTTGGTTTTCTATACTTTAGAAGATATTCTCTATGGAAGTTAGGGTTCCTGAATGCTCTTGAAATCAATTTCAAATGGGTTAGTTGGGAATTTTTATTATAACTTATTTTATTGGATTCTTCAAAATGTGAAATTTTTATATAATAAATGAGACATATTGAAGTATCGCAAGTAAAATTTTCAGATGTTGGTTCGTTGTACTTTTTGAGATATTCTCTATGGAATTTAGGGTTTTTGAATGGTCTAGAGATTAGTTTCAAATAAGCCAATTTGTGATTTTCACTATAACTTATTTTCTAGGACTTTTCAGACTGTGGAATTTTTACAGAATAGAGGAGACATACAGAAGTGTCTCAGGTAAAAATTTTAGATGTTGGTTCACTATACTTTCTGAGATATGATTTGTAGAAGTCAGGGTTTCTGAATGGTCCTGTGATTAGTTTCAAATAGGTCAGCTTGGCATTTTAACTATAACTTATTTTCTATGACTCTTCAAGATATGAAATTTTTATATAATAGAGGAGACATACAGAAGTTCCTTAGGTAAATTTTTCATAATCATGTTTTCAAATTTGGATATATGGCATGTTGTACAAATTCATTCTTAGGAAGAGGCCCAAAACAACAAGCTTTGGGAAAGTTACCATTTGGAAATTCAAATTTTGGCCAGACTTGTTAAAGGAAGAAGTAGTGAGTAGTCATGGTGAAGGTAGAAGTAGTGAGTAGACCTGCTGAAGGAAGAAGAAATGAACACACCTGGTGAAGGCAGAAGCAACGAGCAGACCTAGTGAAGGAAAGAGTAGAAACCAGACTCAATGAAGGTTGGTGCAACTCACAAAGAGATTGGTGTCTCTTGCTAAGTTGGTTCTTAGTGGTGGGGATTGGTGTCTCCAGTAGGTTAGTGCCTACAAATATTTATAATATTCAGATGGTGCCTACAAATAATTATAAAGAGAATTTTTGTGGATTTCTCTTAAAAGGGTTTCCATATAAATCTTTTGTTCCATGTTTTGCAGTTAACAAATCTCATATGTGATTGTTTTCTTATGGTTCATGAATGTTTGAAAAAAGTAAAACATTGTCTTATATTGATTCACCCCTCACCTCTCAATATAAGTGTGTTCTCAACAACAAATCCAACACAATGGATGAAATGAAGGGATTATTGCCTTAAAGAATGATCTTTGACCTGTAGGGCCATGTACAAGGCCTCAAACTAACCACGCATGATCTCTACAAGGGATATTTGGCCTCCCATTGAGAATATGATCTCACTAAGAGGTATTTTGCACCACAAACATGTATCAAGGCCATCACAATGGTGGGGGGATGAAATCAAGGGCCTTAGGTCTTAAATAAGGATTCATAGGTTTGACTTCCATCAAAAATGCCTTAAACCACCACACATAACCAATGTAAGGGATCTTTGGTCGCTGTTGCAAATTCATGAGCACTAGTAGGAGGTATTTTCCACAACATATAGGTATTGATTCCTTTATAATATAAATGGATTTGGGTCCTAATTGATGCTTCTCAAGTTCTATGGTCATGGAAGAGGTCTCAAACCACCAAAAATGACCTATGTAGGGTAGCTTTGAACTCTAACTAGGAATATGATCGTCGTAAGGAGTAATTTCCCATCATGCATTGAGTTTGAGGCCTTCAAATTAGTCATGGGATACAATCAAGGGCCTAAAGCCTTGAATAATACTTGTTAGGCTTGAGGTCCATGGATGGGGCCTCAAACCACTACACATGACCCTAGGTGCATCACTTGGTTTTTATCTAGGTATTCTATCGAGATACATTTGATAGGAATATCCGACTATGGATGTTTCTTTATAGAAGGTGTATGTGATATCCCACCCATGTATAAGGCCTCAAACCACCATGGAGGACCTCAGGTGCATCACTTAGTTTATATCTAGGAATTTTATCAAGATGCCTCTGATAGGAATGGTCAACCATAGATGTTTCTTTATAAACGATGTATGTGACACCCCACCCACCTATGTACTATGTATACTAATAATATTTATACTTTCAATTCTCACCTACTTTCTACTATCCCTTCAATATTTCCACACTATCTCTCCAATGTTTATTTTACATTACACTTTTACATCATCTACCAAATGTTACTATTCTTCTTCTCACATATATAAATGTTACTATTCTTCTTCTTCATATGAAGAAAAAGAATAGTAACATTTATATATATGAGAAGAAGAATAATAACATTTGGTAGAGATGTAGAAGTCTATCTCTCTAATGTTTATTTTACATTACATTTCATAGAATACCAAATGTTACTATTCTTCTTCTCATATATAAAAAGAATAATAATAATAACATTTGATAGACGATGTAGAAATCTATCTCTCTAATGTTTATTTTACATTACATTTCTACATCGTCTACCAAATGTTGTTATTATTATTCTCACACACACCCTCGTTATTACCTTTCTCCCCTCATGACCTCAGAATTACTATTATTAATAATCATCTCTTTCTACAAACAACATCCGTCACCCTCTAAAACTACTTTCTATATTTCATTAATCGAATTTTAACTCTTATTACTATCATTACATGCATATTATAATTTGTTTATTACTACTATATTTTATATGTATTACTTCTATACATTTTATATTACTTATATACATTTATGATTTATGGATTGTCCTTATGCTATTGATTGTGGGTCTACATAAAGCTATGTCAGCAGCCACACTTAAACTCTTGGAACTTAATACATTGTAACATACCTATCCTTCCATGCCGACCATGCCAACTCCATAAAAAAAAAAGTACCACATGTATATATATAAAATTTAAGCACACAAACATATTCTGAAAATACACAGATTTATGCAGAAATAACAGTAAAAGTATACATGCTGCATTCACAAGAAAAACCAATAAACATAAACACATGTATAAAATACAAAGCATATAAATTAACACACAACTAATACTTATCTTTTATAGGAGACCACCAACTGTGTGTGCAGACATTTCATGATCTCAAACTAACAACCTACAACCTTTCATTCCCCACATCCCTGTCCCACCCTAGGAAGTGTGTCCCTTCTCTTCTCAACAGTCCTTCGGCTATCCCACTTCCCTTCCAGGGCTTCAACGACAGGTCGGACATGAAGTCTCAGAGAACTATAGCTACAATTGGGCTCCCTAGGGAAATCACTTTCCTAGAAATTCCCTCACATGGAGAGATTTTCTAACGAGATTGGAAACTCGTCTCTTCAATCCATGGCCCTGACAATCCCTCTCTTAAATCCCATGGGCCTGACAACCCATTTCTAGTTCAATGCTTAAGTCAACCGGTTACAAGTAATGGTGAAGACAACAACAACATTCAGGGTATGGAACAGATGTTGCTCATAAAAAAAAGGTACAACACTAGATGAGGTAGGTACAGGTGTGTTGTGCATCCCAGGAGGGATATGATTTACTGTTGATAACATGAAAGGTACATGATAGCTCAAGAGTGTGTGCAGGCTCTATGAGTGCGTGAATGATGCAGAGGTCGACCGATGGAGAAAATGACTTAATAAGTGGGAAATTGACTAATTACCCCACCTTTATTTACATGCGCTCTTCATAACACCTAGGTCTCAAGGAGCTTCATTCTCAAACTTAAAAAATCACACAAAAAGACAAAAAATAAAGCATTTAAACTACACTCAAAAATAATAAATTTTTGGCCTTTGTTGATGTACAATTTATTAAGTGTTGGAACACAAACATGCAAGGTCGATATCAAAGAGAAGAGGCAACACGTCTGCAACCATATTACATATTGAGTTAATGTCGAGCCTATTATATTATCAATATTATAATAACAACATCTTCCAAATGAATATCCAATAGAAATAAAACACTTCCCAAATAAAATGAAAATTTGGGTGGATATAGTTGTATGAACACCAACATTATCAGTGATAGGGTACCTCTCAAATCAACTTGTATTAGCGTACCACATGTACCTAATTTTGATATTATAAAACCCATTTATGCGTTTGACATGAGAGTTTTAAAGCATTATGACACTTCATCTGCATGTCAGTGTACCGTGTATTCCATTTTGATATTGTAAAAAGAGTAGGCTAACTCAGGAGCAATATTCCCTCCCGAGTGTTCTTTCTCTGGCATGCATCTTTCCGACAACTCCCAGTTTTTTCATTCCCAACGATTGGAGTTGTCCTATCACCGACAATCTAGACATTTGCACCTCTGACGTCTCCACATTTTCACCTTGCTCTGGCACATACCTCCCCTCCCGCAACGATTTCCATTTACTCTGTCCTTTGTCCTCCGTTTCCATTGACAGGCCATGCCATGCACCCATGGATGGATACGACATGAAATTTGAACTTAGACAAGCTTAAAATTTGAACCGAGAGGCGGGCTTGAAATGTGAAATTTGAAATTTGAAATTTGAACCGAGAGGCGAACTTTTCTTCAACCTCAGCTTTGATAAATTGTGAAGTAGGAAATGCAGAGAGAAAAGAATAGAACAGTATATTCAAATGTATGAAGAAGAGATTACAATGTAATGGGGGATGGTTGAGCTAAATATGCTCAAGCAAGACAAAAATAGAAAGTACAACTGTCCAGTACAGCTGGCAGTGTACAGTCAGACTGTTGAGGTTACATTATATTTAACACTCCCTCTTAAACTCAACAGTTACAATCATCAGCACTGACTATGCCTAAGTGTTGTCTCTGAAAATCAAAAAATGACTTTCCTAGTGGCTTTGTAAAGATATCAGCAAGCTGATCTCTAGAACCACAAAATTGTAGTGCAATATCACCATTATTGACTAGCTCGCGTATGAAATGAAACTGAGTGTCAATGTGTTTACTTTTCTTGTAAAACACATGGTTCTTAGATAATGCAATTGTTGATGTATTGTCACAGAAAATAGGAGTTGGATCCTTTTCTGTATGTGACATGTCTGTCAATAATCTTCTCATCCATACAGCTTGACATGAAGCTTAGGTAGCAGCTACATACTCTGCCTCTACAGAAGATATGGATACAATTGGCCGCTTCTTCGATGCCCATGAAATCAGGTTCATGCCTAGTTGAAAAACATATCCAGATGTGCTTTTCATGTCATCTAGGCTGCCTGCAAAGTCACTATCTATGTAACCAGAGAGTTGATTACTATCAGATTTAGTGTACCATAAACCGAAATATATTGTTCCTGCTACATATCTCAAAATTCGTTTTGCCATTTTCCAATGTGAATCTTTTGGTGATTCCATGAATCTGTAAACAAGGCTAGCTGCATACATGATGTCGGGCCTAGTTGCTATAAGATACAACAAACTGCCTACTAAACTTTTGTATAAAGTAGAATCCACTGTGGGACCTTCATCATTCTTGCTTAATTTTGTGCCTAAAGGTATGGGGGTTTCTGCTAGATTGCATCCTTCCATGCGAAACCTTTTGAGGATGTCTGCTGCATACTTTTGCTGACAGACAAAAATGCCTTTGGCTGATTGATGAACCTCAATGCCTAAAAAATATTTCATTATGCCAAGATCTGTCATCTCAAACTCAGATTGCATGGCATGTTTGAAATATGTTAGCTCTAGATTTCTTGTGTAGATCATGTCATCAACATATAAACATATAATTAGTATTTTACCATGCTGATCTGTTTTGGTATAAAGTGTTGGTTCATTTTGACTTCTGTTGAAGCCACTTTTGATCAGATAAGTGTCAATTCTGCTATACCAAGCTCTTGGAGCTTGCTTTAAGCCATACAAGGCTTTCTTCAATTGATAAACTTTGGTTGGGTTCTCTTGGACTTCAAATCCAGGTGGTTGATCGACATAAACTTCTTCTTCTAAAAAACCATTTAGGAATGTTGACTTGACATACATTTGGTAAACTTTCCATTTGTGTTGTGTTACTATGGCCAATAGAGTTCTGACAGTGTCTAACCTTGCTACTGGAGCAAAAGTTTCACCATAATCAGTACCTGGTTGTTGTGAGAATCCTTTGGCAACAAGTCATGCCTTGTGCTTTTCAATCTGTCCTTTTACATTGAGTTTAGTTTTGTAAACCCACTTGACACCAATACTCTTTTTGTGAGTTGGCAGATCAACAAGATCCCATGTCTTGTTATTCTCAATGGAGTCAATTTCTTGGTTCATGGCTTGAACCCAATGTGGCTCCTTGGCTGCTTCCTTAAAGGATGTAGGTTGACATGACATTAAAGAAAAAAGATTGTGTTGCTCAAAGTCATCCAACTGTTGATGGATTTCTCTCAAACTTCGAGTTCTCTGATTCTGTGGTTCAGAGAATGATTCTCTGATGGAAGTTGAGTTATCCTGTGAGTTATCTGGTTGTCTTTGTACCTGTAGTCTTGGAAGAGAAGTTTGAGGTACTTGCTGTTCTGAATTTTCTGTGTTTTCAGAACTTGGCAGCAATGGATTTTGACTGTCCACTTGCTGATTTTCTGAATCA
>JZKD02S1156845.1:484906-514113 GCA_000966675.3 Picea glauca
CTACTGCAAACTGATATTCAGAAAAGAACAGAAAAGATACAATGGCAAATACAAACATTACACAGAGATTTTTCACCTGGAAACCCAAACCGGGAAAACCAGCACATATTATATTCATTCATTGTGTTACATTGTTTACAATACAATATACATAAAAGAGCCATCGACATCCAAAACCCTAACCCAATGACCTGGATTAGTCCAAAACCCTAATTCCTTAACTGAAAATAGAAAACCATCGGCAAAAACCCATGTGTCGAAAAACCACCTAATATCATGTGGTCCCAGAAATATGTCATCCCAGAAATATGTCGACCCGACAGAAATATGTCGGCCCGAAAAAAAAAAAAATCGGGGGCGCTGCCCCTGAACCCCCGCGCGGGGGGCTCCGCCCCTCTAACCCCCCTGCGCGCCCGGTGCAGACGCTCAGACACTCCGTCTCGTGCAAAGAATATAACACATACCCAACAATTGCAATGATGAGGTTATATTCATCACATTCCGAGAATATGGTTATGTGCATCACATCGCAAGAATATGGTTATGGCTAGCCATGGTCATTTATGGAAAACAAGTGTAAAACATGGTTAACCATTGTCAACCATGGTCAACCACAATCAACCATGGTCATGGTCAAAAAAGGTAAAGAAATATCAACCATAGATAAGTTTGTCACATTTCCACAATATGGTTATGTTTGTGACACAGTGTGTTCATCCTATAGGGCTATGTTCCTCACATTGTGACAATATGGTTATGTTCATTATAGTGCAATGGCAGGGCTATGTTCATCGCATTGTGATGAAAAATCTATGTTCATCACATTGCGACAATAGGATATTATTTGTCACATATTGACGATGACAGGGCTATGTTCATCGCATTGCCAAAATAGGACATTTAAGTAAAAAGTGGTTATGTGATGAACATAAATGGTTTTATGGCCAACTATGGTCATTTATGGAAAACAAGTATTAAACATTAACCATTGTCAATCATGGTCAAGAAAAATCAACCATGGTCATGGTAAACCAAGGTAAAGAAAGGTCAACCATCGTTATGTTCATCACATTGCCACAATATGGTTATGTTTGTGACATTGTGTGTTCATCATATAAGGCTATGTTCGTCACATTATGACAATATGGTTATGTTCGTCATAGTGCTATGGGAGTACTATTTTCGTCACATTGTAACAATATGGTTATGCTTATCATAGTGCGATGGTAAGGCTATGTTCATGACATTGCGAGGATATGATATTTTCATCACATTATAACAACTGGATATTTGCATCACATTGCAACGACAAAACTATGTGCATCACATTGTAACAATAGGACATTCTCTGTCACATTACGACGACTGGATATTTGCATCACATTGTGATGAGAAGGCTATGTTCATCGCATTGCGATGATGAGGATATGTTTTTGTGATAACATGGCTATGTTCATCACATTGATAGCATCACATTATGACGACTTGATATTTGTGTCACATTGAAACAATATAGTTATGTTCAATACACTGTGACGACATGATATTTTTTATCACATATTGATGATGACATGGATATTGTAACGATGGGGCTATGTGCAGTGATATGATATTTAAATAAAAATAGGTTGTGCAATGAACATAAATGCCATATGTTCACCGTCAACCAAAGTCAACCATAGTTTTGTTCGTCACATTGTGGGAATATGGTTATGTTTGCCACATTGTATGTTCATCATATTAGGCTATGTTCGTCACATTGTGACAGTATGGTTATGTTCCTCACAGTGAAACGATCGGGCTATGTTTGTCACATTGTGAGGACATGATATTTGCATCACATAATGACGAGTGGATATTTGCGTCACATTGCGACGGCGGGGCTATGTTCATAACATTGTCATGACATGATATTTTTTGTCACATATTGATGATGATGGGGATATGGCAACGATGGGAATATATTCATCACACTACGATGATAGGACATTTTAGTCTTTTTATTTCTAGAAAAAACAAAATTTCTAATTTTACAATTGTTCTCAATATCTAAATAAGTTTTGCAATCTCTATTAGTTAATTTTTACAATATTATATTTCATTTATCTTGTGACTAAAATCAATTTCCAAATACTTGTTAAAAATACTTCTTTCATATTATTGTTATTAAAAATAAAATCAAAATATATATTTTTTTACTTAATTATCATTTTTTTTAAAGTGAGAATAAATTTGGGAAACAATTTGTTAGCAATATAAAAATAATGATCCATATTACATTACTATCTTCATAATAAATTTAGGTTTTTTAAACAATCCATTATATCTAAAAATTTCAATATGAATTTTGATGAAGATCAATTTTAATTTTTATAAAAATAGATGTATTTAAAAATATTATTATTATAAAGAAATATCAAAATATATATTTGATAAACAAAATTAATTATAATATTTATAAAATAAATGTATTTAAAGATATTATTATTATAAAAAAATAGAAATATATATTTGATAAATAAAACAAAAACAAAAACATATTTAATTTTATTATTACCATAAAAACTATCCAAATATATAATTATTAATATTTAACTATTACTAAATTATATCACAAATTATATCACAATCAATCAAGATGATCTTATTAATAAAACAATATCATTTAAAAGTGATCAATTTGGTTTTAGTTTTCACTAACTTAAAGCGAGGTAACATCACCCAATCTCAAATGCACTCAATATTTGCCCAACTTGTTTTAGAAAATGTCAAACATTTTATTCTTTTCTGAATATATTAATAATTAATTAAAAAATAAACATAAATAATTCATTAATAATTTACATGCACCTTTAAGAAGTAGACATCCACCACCCCAACTTCTTAGTTTTTGAAAGATCATTTATTGGAGTATTAGTGTGAGCATGTTTGGATTATGATGGAACATTTATTGGATTCAACTAATACATTATATTGGTGCAGAGAGAAACAAAATAATACATTATGTATATATATATATAGTATTAATGTGTCTTATGGAGGTTTTAGATATAATGTTAATTATATCTAAACTATCAAAATATATATTTGGTTTTTGTTGTTGGGAATTCTTGGGAGCAGTGTGAATTGGAAAAGGGTGTGTGCTTCTCTTTGGAAGTGAAGGTTGTTGATATTGGTATTGAGTGTGCCCTCCACAAAAATAATGCGTCATCACTTGGATTGAGTAACACTTGCTAGTATGTCCTTTACAAAAACGTTTTTAAGTGAGTCCCTTTTTAAGGTTGTCTCTATCATTGAGATCATATTTTCTTATTATTATAAAATAAAACCTAATACAAATAACCCTAATTATAACTCTAATAAGAATAATTCTAACCCTAACCCTAACCCTACTCTAGCCATAATAGTAAACCTAATAACCCTAACCTAAACCCTAATAAATCTAACCCTAATAACCATTTACCCTAATATATTACTAGTACATTATTTTCAACATAGTTAATAGTTAATTATTAATATTAATTAATAATTATTATAAAAAGAATACATGACTAACATACATAAATAACTCCCCGGATGGGGTGACATGCGACGATGCCTCGCCACATGGCTCAGCATTGAGCCATATCATAAATGATGATGGCCTCCACCCATCCTCTCCGCATTTACGATGGTAGTTGGCCATTACAGCCGCTATACGGAGGAGGGACTCCTCCCTCGCACGAAAGCTCTCACTCAGACCACACTCAACATGACAGGGTTTATGGATAGCCAAGCGAATCCATCATTTGGTAATTCAAATTTTCAAGCGCCTGGACAGAGTTGGTTCACTCTCGTTTTGGACCTCCCTATCGGTTGGGAGCTCTGGTGCAGCTCTGGTTCCTTATAGTATTGGCTCACTTTCGTTTCGCTGCATTCTCTCTGCATTTTTATCCACCCCTCAGCAATAATGACCAAGAAGCGAGGCAGGCGTCGTCGTGGCTCAGCCTGGTACACCCATAAAGAGCAAAGCCAAAGGAGGAAGCACTTGTAGAGTGCTCTATCGATGGCGACTTAAACTCTCTAGAAGAGGGCACGCGTTGACCAATTGGCTCTACATGCCATTATCGCTAAGACTGGGATAGAGCATAGCACTCATACCATGGCAATTGAGCCTGGAAGCAGTCTAGAGGGAGCTGCTACGGATGAGTTTCTAACCTGCTATGTTGAAGAAATGTCGTACCTCAAGGAATTAGTGACCACCCTAGGACCCCAAGCCATAGCACCGGATTTACAGGATGGTAGTGGTCCTAAAGTCGAGCAGGGAGACGAATTCCCTATGTGTATCGTTGAAGAGATACCGTGGACGAGTGAATACAGCCCCACCAGCCATGCTGAGAAGGCAACGATCAAGGACGAGGCTCGGGACAAGGCTTGCACAGAAATGAATGTTGACGAGACCAGACCAGGGATGGAGGAGGAAGCAGTCGATGCAAGAATGAATGTTATCGAGGCCAGAGCTGGGATGAATGTGGAAGTGGGGAACGAAATCTTCAACGACACAAGTAATCATGACTTGTATGGTCCATTCCTCTGTGCAGAGCATCTGTCTCTGGTGTTCGAACTCCAAGGCCACATGGCAAACCAGGAGCACAGAGCCCTTCTCATGGGACAACATCTAGACTTGCTCCTTGACGCGTACTCTAACTCTCCAGCAAAGAGGAAATGTCCATTCTGTGCACAGCCATTCTCCATACCAGCCAGGTCCACGTGGCAGATAGGCAAGGGCGACAGGTCACCGGGTATCTAAGTTCTCCTATGCTAGTTTGTTTTATGTTTAATCATGCTGTTGCTAAATGTAAACTTGACCTATGGTCATCTGTCCTGGTTTCCTTCGGGCAAGACATACAACAAAACAGTTTTCTAAACTATGCTGGTTTCCGGTAAAACGACAGTATTTTTGGTGGCTCAGAACTATATCTCATTGTATTTTGTCAATATTTATCTGATAACTTAATATAGCAGGTACTATCGTTTTTACTTAAAAAAAAAAACATACATAAATAACTTTAAAGTACTCTTTCTATAATAATTAATTATGTATAATAACAATAAAGTTTAAATAATAATATTAATAAATATTAATTATGACCAATAATATCAATTGTCATAATATTATTAATAATTTATTAGTACTACCTCGGATGGGGTGGCATATTGCATAGTAAGGTCACGTGGACTGGAGCTTGGCCTAGCCATAAATAAGGCCAGTTCGCTCCCATCCCCTCACCATTAAGGATGGGAGCAAGCCCCAATAGCCAACCTCATGCCATGGGACTTCTCACTCATCTGAGGAATCCCGATGCATAGACAGTTAAGGAGGGAGCATTAATAGAGGATCCTGTCCCGTTCATTCTCCCAGATATTAATGAGATTTTCTATGGCCTCGCCCATTTCGATCTTGGCCCACACCAGCTAAGCTATTATGAGCTCTAGTGCAATTATAGGAACACCACCGTCATTTTGGCCATAGAATTTCACATCCCCATGCCGAGAGAAAGAGGGAAGCCACGTCGTGGCTCCGCCTAGTATACCTTTGTTTCTCGTTAGAAGAGACATCAATGGTTCGAACGAGCATTGTCTATGTCTGGAACACAGCTCGTACATAGAGCAAGAAGACTCAGGACACCTCCCATGGAATATGTGGAGGAGGTCATTTCGGAAGAGCCAAGTCAGGCTCCTCCGAAACATCTCCTCTTTATTGTACCTGATAATTGGCAACCTCCAAGCTACCTCTTGGGGGAGACCACAATGGATGCCACTGGGGCGCAACAAGACTACAACAGCAGGGAAAACCAGACGAAGGAGTTTCCCACCTGCTACATTGAAGAGGAGATTTTGGAGGCACTCGACTCTTAGGAGGCTGCACACGCAGATGAACACTTCTCGATCATTGACAACGAGAGTGTTAAGGGGGAATAGGCAAGGTCATAGGATCTGGAAGTGGCCATGGCACAGTCGAGAGCGAAAGCGACAGGCGAGGTCGAGGACACTAGAATGGGTGGTGAGGTGAAGGAGGGTGGCAAGTTGTGGGAGTGTGGTATGGCCCCCATGCCACATCCCATATCCACCATGCAGGAATTGTGGCATGTCCAACTACCATTCTTCCACCCAGAGCACCTAGATTTGATGTTTGACTTGAGGAGTGAGGTGGCGGACCAATTCCACCGTGCCATCCTCATCATCCAACGCAACAATATGTTATATGATGCTTACTCCAATGTGCCAATAGGACATAGATGCTCGACATGTGCGCAACCTTTCGTGTTGCCAGCTAGAGCAGGAACACACAAAGAATATGTTGGCATGGCCACCTCATAGGCCACCGGGTAACTATTTTCGATCATGTTTCTGGTTATAATTATAGTTTTGGTTAGAGCTATGTCTTTGGAATTGTTTGGGTTTAAACATGTTTTATTTTCAATATCTTTGGATTATTTTCAGACTATGGTCTACCATCTGCCTTGGTTTCCTACGGATAGGACAGATGGCTTCCTATTTTTTGACATGGACAACATAGGCTGCCAATTGTTCTAGTTTCCGCTATTCTAGTTTCCGCTAATCCAGTAGGACAGTTAGAAGACCAAGCTCCTATGTATATTTTGGCAGCTAATACAATAGGATCTACCTTTCTTTTTTACTTAAAAATAAAATAAAATAATTTATTAGTATTTTTATTAATAATTATAATATTATTAATAATTTTTTAGAATAGCAATATAGGGAGTATGTTAAACTGTTACAATAATGTTGTATATATGTACAAATTTTTAAATGATTATTTATTAATTTAAAGCCATTGAAAGAAATCTCTGTTGTATATGTATGCAAAGTTTGAAATGATTGTTTATTAATTTGAAAGCATTGAAAGAAATTGATTTATTGTAGCATAAAAAACATATGCCCAATGAACAAACCAGTGAGAATTTAGCTAGATTCATCATAAGTAGTAGATTTTTTAATATGATTTCCATACTCATTATTCTATTAATTAGTGAGAATTTAGTTCGATTCCTCATAAGTCATAGATATTTTATATGATTTTCGTAATCATTATTTTATTAATTTGTTTGGAAAAGGGATAAGCAGTGGAGTTGATCAATTTGAAGAAAATCAATGATGCAATTGTAAATTAAATAGAAAGTACATCAATTAGATCTACGAATTTCCATGACTCATTCTAAAGAGAAAACGTGAAGGGAGATTCAATTATTGACTACATGTAAAATATAGGCATGGTCATAAAAAAAAATATTGTTGTAATCAGGTGAAGGGAGATTCAATTATTGACTACATGTAAAATATAGGCATGGTCATAAAAAAAATTATTGTTGTAATCGTTGTGATGTAAAAATGACTACATGTAAACTAGCACAGCCATATAATTGTGGCTGATCAACGCCGAAAGGCATATTTTATTTGTAAACAAATCCTAATTTATTTTTTTATTGCTTATTTTATTTACAAAACAAATCTTTTTTTTTTTCTTATTTACAAAACAAACCCTAATTCTTTTTATCCTATTTCATTCACAAAACAAAACCTAATTTTTTTTGGTCTATTTCATTTACAAAATAAACGTTTTCATTTACAAAATAAACKAGGAGGAAAATAAAATAAATAAACGAGGAGGAAAATAAAATAAATGCGCAGGAACTCGTTCTCCGCGCAGTAAAATAAACGCGCAGGAACTCTTCTCYGCSCAGGAAAATAAACGCDCAGTAAATTCTTTCTCYGCGCAGTAAAATAAACGCGCAGGAAAATAAATGCGCAGGAAAATAAACGCGCAGTAACTCTTCTCCGYGCAGGAAAATAAAAGCSCARTAAATTCYTTCTCYGGRCAGTAAAATAAACGCGCAGTAAATTYCTTCTCTGGCCAGTAAAATAAAYGCGCAGTAAATTCTTAATYACTGAACGTGGCAATCTGGTGGTGAGCAAGTAATTTTTTAATCTGATTTAGTAAATGTAAAAAAGTAATCACATAAACGGACGTCTTTATAAATGAGCGGAAGTTAATTTATTAAAATCTCATCCATTGATTAAAGAGGACGACGAAGAATATGCCAGCATCTTCAATTGCCAACCCTAGGATTGAAATTTATGATTAAAAGGTGATTTATTCTGCCCATTGTCAATAGGTATACGCCTTTCGGCGTAATTAATTCTGCCCATTGTCAATAGGTATACGCCTTTCGGCGTAAATATAGGCATGGTCATAAAAAAAATATTGTTGTAATCACGTGAAGGGAGATTCAATTATTGACTACATGTAAAATATAGGCATGGTCATAAAAAAAATTATTGTTGTAATCGTTGTGATGTAAAAACGTGAAGGGAGATTTAGTTATTGACTCCCTGATGTAAAACGTAGGCATGCTCATAAAAAAATTATTGTTGTAATCATTGTGATGTAAATATGCCAAAGGAGATTCAATTATTGACTACCTGATGTAAAATATAGGCATGTTCATGTAAAATATAGGCATGCTCATAAAAAAAAAGTATTGTTGTGATGTAAATACGTGAAGGGAGATTTAATTATTGACTATCTCAGGCATGCTCATAAAAAAATTATTGTTGTAATCTTTGTGATGTAAATATTTTAAAAATAGGGATTGAATCCATATCCTAAATGCCACCCATAATATCCATTCGCAAAACCGAACCATTGGATTCAGGCCGTGAAGTAGGTATATGATCATCATAGCTTTCTTCAAATAAAAAGTTAAATGTAAATATATTATGTAGAATGCCAGTCATAATATCCAGGAGAAATTGGGTTCAGGCCTCAGAGGAGGTATATGATTACCATAGCTTCCTGCTAATAAAAGGTTAATTGTAAATATATACAGAATGTTAAATGTAAATATATACAAAATATATAATGCTAAGTGTAAATATATACAGAATGTTAAATGTAAATATATACACAGTATATAATGCTAAGTGTAAATATATAAAAAATCTGTATATATATTATGTAGAATGTTAGTCATAATATCCAATCATAGTATTCAGTCGACAAAACAAAACCACAAAACAAAACCATTGGATTCACGCAATGGAGGAGGTATATGATTACCATAGCTACCTGCAAATAAAAAATGTTAAATGTAAATATATACAGAACAGAATGCAGAATGTTAAACAACAAAAATGTAAATTTCAAAACCCTATTGTAACTTAATACTGATAGTGAGAGGTTGAAGCAACAAAGAAAGGTGAGCCTAAGAATTTGTCATATAGCCACTCAATGTTAAATAACCATTTCGAAATGAATTTTGAAACGCACCCAAACTTAGAATTTATCATGCATCCAACTTAACCACGGCTGCGTCAATTGAAACGCAACGCAGGGAAAACGTGGAATTCATTACTGGGCACGTTTGACATCCTTAAATAACCATTTCCAAACGAAATATGAAACGCGCCCAAACCTGACATTTATCATGCATCCAACTTAACCACGGTTGCCTCAATTGAAACGCACACAGGAAAAACATGGCATCCATTAGTGGGCACACTTGACATCCTTAAAAACGCTTGACATCCATAAAACATGTGCGGAAAGATGGAACTTCCTATTGAATTAATCTCTACTAAAACATTCAAACGTGGCAATGAATTACTCTATACATATTAATCTTTGTTAATTAGTTAAACGTGGTGATTAGGTGGCTATGGTAGTAATTTATTAATCATATTAAGTAAATGTGAAAAAATAAACAATAAAAACTTATGCATTCATAAATTCAATGAAGTTATGAAGAATAAATCTTATTCATTGATTTGAGTGTAAGACAAAAAAATATGTCAACATCTTTAATTCTTGTTCATTAAATTGGAATTTGTAATTAAAAATAAGTTTAATTAAACCATCAATTCTAATAGGGGATGCTATCGACATAATTAAAACAAATGCAATACAAAGGGATTCAAGCCCTTTTACACCAACTAGTTCTCACCATCTGCTGCACAGTGATGATAGGAATATTACATGCCTGTTATTTCATTGCAAAATGATTGCCCATTTGTTACTTAATATTATATACCGAGTACTCATACAGATACATAACACCAAAAGAGTTGACTTGTTACGATTAAGAAATTTTTATGAAAACTATTTTCTTAAATCGATTCTATTGTCATGACTATTTTATTAATGGAAATCCGGTTAGCAGTGGAACCACCAAAACGTAAGCTAAAAGACCAAATCACACATCGGAAAACAGTAAACACAGATCAATCATATAACTTAGATATTTATGTGGTTCTCCCAAATGTTGGGCTACATCCACCAAGCAGGTATCAGTTCTCTTCTTATTTAAATCATGGATATTACAACAATTTCACTCATACATCTCATTCACTCCCATGTCTTCCTCTACAAGCTTACATAAATTTATATACACTTACATAGGAAACTGATTATTAAATACAATCTCATCCATATTCTAACTTGGTCATATTGGTTACAACCAACTCTGGATTATAGGATCTGAAATCCTAATCCTAGAGAAATTTGTTGTCACTAGTTTCCAACAATACCATCATCCCTTTTCCCAGAGTGAAAATTTTTGAACCTCCATGGTATAATGTAGAATTGGGTATCAATGATAATTAGCTCGTGTGTCTGGTACAATATAAAGCATGTCCATTGAATTGGAGTAGATATTAAAGTTGGGGTTTTGAACAAATAATTTGGAACGGAACATCCAATGGCAGACAATTGACTTTGCATATCTTCCTCTTCTTCTAGACTCAACCCATGCATCTGTACGGATTCCCTATTTATACAATATATAGTGTAAATTGTTGTTATGGAATACTAAATTTAGTTATGCTTTCAAAAATGCAATTTAAACAACAAAAATTTGCAATTTTGTTCAAATTTATATAAAGAGATTTCGACAAAATTAAAACCTAGAATTCCTTCTTTCTATTGTTGATCATGAGAACTTTTGATTATGAGATCAAGCATATTTCCACACTATCATGCCCAATAATTATCTATGTATCCCACCAAATCTGAGTCATGGATGGAGTGCACTATTGACATACTTTAGTATTCTCTTTGCTGCAAGAATTGTATTTCACTCGGGTCTTGCATAAATATTGAAATTAAATTCACAACATACATTATATATAGCCTAGTGGCAGTGAGATACATTTGACATACATTGTTGCTTCCATCATCTTTACTTAGTTTTTCACCCAAGTTTGTAGGTGTATTAACTTATTTACAATTTTTTTAAATTTTAAACTTGTTAAGCAAGTCATCTACATCGTTTCCTTGCCATAAAAATTTAATCACTAAATTCACTAACCTCCATGTCAAGGAAATAATTCATTAGACCCAAATATGTCATACCAAACTCACTTGTATTTTTTTTTATAAAATCATTCACCAACAACTCACTATTTCTAGTGTAAATCAAAACAACTCACTATTTCTAGTGTAAATCAAATCAACTACATGTAAGCATATAATCAACAATTCATTCTTAAGGTTGTACTTGACATAGAGAGTTGGCTCAAATGGATTTTTGTTAGAAGCCATTTTTATGAAGGTACTTAAATATATTTTTGCATACTAAGTTTTGGGAGCTTGCCTAAGTCTATATAAAGCTTTCTTCAACCTGTAAACTTTATGTTCTTGAATTGCAATTTTGTAACCTAGCTACTGCTTCTACTTCACACATGATTCCATAATTCCTTATCCAAGATACCATTCAAAAATATTGATTGGAAAGATTTCCATTTAACCTAAGTTGTTTCTACCAAAATAGTAGTTACGATATTTAATCCTCCAATAGTGACAAAAGTTTCATTGTAATTTATAGCCAGTTTTTATGAGTACAACCCTTTGTTATCAAGCTAGCCTTGTACCTATCAACTAATACATTCGTCATAACTTTATTATCTACACCCATTTGACTCCTATGACATCCTTACCTTGAGTGAGATCAACCAATTAACCCTTTCACTTGCCCTCTTACAAAAATGTTGCGTCAATTTCAACATCCATGATTTCACGTCAAAATATATGCTTGATTGCATATTCATAATGACTTTTCATTGCAACTTCATAATAACTTGGTTTAATTTTTTTTTTAGGCTTTTTACCTTTCTTGGAGGACTTGGACTTAACGATGAACTTGCACTTGAAATAAAGTCATCCTTGAAGGAAAAAATTGAGTACCAACAAAACCATGAGTTGTTGTTAGAGTTTGTGGGAAGGGGAGAAATGCCATCTTGTGATGACTCTACCATCACAATTGTCCATTTTTTCTCAGTTACATATTATTTTCATTACCACTCTCACCTTTTATTAACAAATACATTAAGATTGAAAATCATATTTTTGGTCAATGGATTATACAACTTATAACCCTAAATATCTCCCCATTATAGCCAAGAAAGATAGTATTTTCACTCTTATCATCCAATTTTTGTCACTTATCCTTGGGAATATGAAATATGCAATGTATTCAAACACTTTAGAAGAGAGACACTTGGATTTCTTCCACTACAAGCCTTTTGTGCAGCCATGCCCTTCATACTCTTTGTAGGACACTTGTTCAATACGTATTTTAAAGTAGCTACAACCTCTACCCAAAGAAAGCTCGAAAGGATCTTGGCCTTAATCATGCTCTGCACCATTTCAACCATGTTTTATTTTTGCATTCCACAACTCTATTAAGTTGAGGAGCATAGCTTGCAATCAATTTCCTTTTTATTCCAATATTTTGCAAAAGTCTTGGAATTCATGAGAAATAAATTCTCCCCCTTTATTTGTATGTGACACCTTTAGAAAACAACCACTTTGTTTCTCTGCAATAACCTTAAATCGCTTGAAAATACTAAAATATTTTGGTTTACATGTAAAATAATATGCATATCCTTCTAAATATATTGAAATACTTTCACCTACAAGAGAAGGTGTTTGAAGTGGACAATAAATATTTACATGCACCAACTAAGAGGTGCCTTGGTCCTCTATCATCTTCCAATTGGAAAATAATCTATGTAATTTTTCAAGAATATAACCTTCGTGACGCAACACCCCCTACCTCAGTAGGTTCAGCATGACCTCTCGGTCTAAGGATAGTTCTTAATCTCCCCTTTGAGTCGAAATGACTCCTTGATTCCCAGATGGAATCATCAACACACAAGTGCTTCCACAGGTCCTTCTTAGGAGTTTCACTTGCACAAACGACACTAGGCGTGAACTCTCGCCCACGCGACCAATGGATGTGACCACAATCTTCTCCCGAAAGGGGTATTTCGAGGTTCACGACTTCGTTATCCATGATGTGATTTCTTCAGGATCTTTCAACCCCCGAAACCCCAAAAAGGGCCAATAGTTCTTTGAATCCTTCCTTAACTTTTCCTAATGTGACCTTCGACCATAGCTGAGGGCCCAAATATTTCAGCACCTCGGGATTTCGTGTATCGACAATTTACAATGCAACAACTCTCCTCGCCCGATAGCTAAGATTGTGATAACTCCTTGCCACAAATCAATGGTTCTGAACTTCCACGATCTAACGGTACTGATTCTATTGGGACTTCACAAATCGAGAGTTCGTAACCCTCAACTCTGAGTCACAACTCCTCTACGCCCCAAATTATGAAACGATGAAATTCAAGCACGAGATCAACGACTCTCATTGATCTAGATCCAACAACCACTACTCCTTTCTGAGCATACGAGTGCTTAAGGACTCTCAACCTTAACCCTTCCACTGATCTACTAGATCCAATAGTGTACATAACTTCAATGATTCTCCCTCTAAGAATTTCAACCCATTCGTTCAGACTTCTCAAAGACTCTTGCCCAAATACTTTGATGTCTTTCCTCCTGAACTTTGTTTCTGTGAGGTGATTTCAACCCTCTTCCTTCCTTCCTTCAAGCTCCTTTCAAATCTCTATCCTTCCTGAGCTTTGTTCTTACTGCAAACTCGAGGATTTATCAAGGTTTCTTGCATGCACTCCTTGCGGCATCCACAATAACCTCTGGTTATTTTACACTTCCAACTCTTCGCACATCCTTGCAACAACATCCATTCAACCACTTTCCCTGGTTGGTAAGTCTAAGACTTCAACCGGCCTGCGCACACCTTGCATGGCTCTGTGCTATACCTAGACTTTTTTGTGGGTATAAGAACAATAGTAATCCTCCTGAGCTTCTCTGAGATAAAACTTAGAATCTTGTCAACGCACTCCTTGTGGACCTTCACTACACTTCTTGTAGGAATTCTCTGGAAGAGAAACAATTTAAACTTATACTTCTCCTTTTGCAGACTTCATGTATTCAACATGAAATCAAGAGCATACATATACGAAGCATTGAAACAAAATGAATAACAGAGAATAGAAACAAACTGTAAACATACCATTCATTAGATGCAAACAGTATTCACTGCAACACCATGAAATTGGATCAAAGCTCTTTTATATTAATCCAAGAGTTTATGTACATGGGTTCTATAGAAACAACTATCTTCTTAAACAATCTTCTACAATATATGTTCTCCTATGTTCTCTTGGTCTCTTGATCTACAACTTATAATCACAATATAAGAATCATACCATGCATGCGAGGGAGATTTCATAGAGTTTTCCCTCCTACCTTACAAACTATCTAATCAGAATTAAAAGCTACCTACTTTACATTCATTACAAGTAATTTCCTCCATATCCGACAGATGAGAGAAATTCTCAAGATCTATTTACAATCTTCCAAACGTAAATGAAAATACATCCTCCTAGATATTACATTAAATGTTCTATCATTTAAATTCAAAACACTCTCAAAATGAGCTCTGGTGCATTTTCAGTTGTCCTCCACTTTTGCACTTTCTTTGTTGACTTACTTACGATGCTCCTGCACAATACTCCCTTGGCTGAAAAATTCATGAACTCCTCTTCATGAGCTCCTGCACCATATGTCCATGTTTCTGGATCATTTCTTTACTTTCCCAATTGGCATCTTCAATCAGGTATCCCTTCCATTTTATCAGATACTCAAAATAGTTATTCCTTCGGGTCTTCTTGTTGATTCTTTGACCAATGATCTTTTCCATCTATGGATTTTCAGCTATAGGCAGTTGTTTGACCCATTGAACTTATTTCTGATTCTTTGATCCTTATGTTTCATCTGCTCTATAAGGATACAGATCTGCTATGTTGAATATGGATGATATTCCAATTCCACCTGGAAACTCTATCTCATAAGCATTTGCCTCAAATTTTCTCAAGATTTTACATGGCCCTATCTTCTTCATTTTCAACTTATTATACGCTCCCCCTGGGAATCTTTCTTTCCTTATATGAGATAAAACTAAATCTCCCACTTCAAATTGAATCTCTCTTCTATGTTGATCTACTCTACGTCTATATTCCTGGTTGGAATTCTTTAACTGCTCTCTGATGTTACTGTGGAGCTCTTGCATCTCTACTGCAAAATCTTCTGCTCCAACACTTCTTAAATCACTTTTCTCTAAGTCCCTCAATTCATATACTCCTCTCGGCTGCATTCCATACATTATCTGAAATGGGCTTTGTCATGTGATCCTATTAGGTGAGTCATTATATGCAAATTCCTCTTATGGCAGAATTCGATCCCACTGACTGTGATGTTCAGCTACTAAACTCCTTAACAAATTTTTCAAGCTTTGGTTTACTAACTTAGTCTGTCCATCTGTCTGAGGGTGATATGATGAGCTAAAAGATAAATTTGTCCCCATATTTTTCCATAGTGTCCTCCAGAAATGACCAACAAATTTGGTATCTCGGTCTGAAACAATACTCTTGGGTAAGCCATGAAGTTGAACAACTTCTTTGAAAAACAGGTTTGCAATGTGCATTGCATCGTTGGTTTTCTGACATGGAATGAAATGTGCCATTTTTTAAAATCGATCGACTACCACAAATATGGAATCACAACCTCTCTTTGTCCTAGACAATGCTAACACAAAATCCATGCTTACTACGTCCCACGACCTCTCTGGTATCGGTAATGGTTGATACAATCCTATATTCTGTCTTTTCCCCTTTGTGTGCTGGCAAATCCTGCATTTGTTCAAAAAATTCTTGACATTTGTCTTCATCCCTAGCCAATAATATAACCTGTTCAGTTGCGCGAATGTTTTGTCATGGCTGAAATGTCCATCCAATCCTCCACTATTATTTTCCTTTAGAAGATTCTCTCTCATAAAACTCTTCGAAATACACAACTAATTTCCTTTGAATAACATTCCATCCTAAACCATATATTCAATCCATTGGCTTCTATCTCTTAAAACAGGATTCTCGCATGCTTCATAAGAATCTTTGAAATCTGGATCATCTCTGTACATGTCCTTAAGGCTATCAAAACCTAAGGTCTTCACTCGAAACTCCTGCAAAATCAAACATTTCCTGCTCAATGCATCAACAACCTTTTAGTAGTTCCAGAAATGTGCTTTATAACAAAATTAAAGTTCTTCATAAATTCAACTCATTTTGCATGTTTCTGGTTTAATTTCTCCTGTCGCGTTACAAATTGTAAAGCGTGATTGTCGCTATACAAAACAAACTCTTTCGGAATCAAGTAATGCCTCCATTTCTTCATCACTTGTATGATTGCATAAAATTCTTTATCATACGTAGAACAATTATTCTTCGCATCGTTCAACTTCTCACTGAAGTATGCAATTGGCCTGTTATCTTGACTTAAGATTGCTTCAATCTCAAATCCACTTGCGTCACATATCACTTGAAATGTTTTACTAAAATCTGGTAGAACAAGAAGTCGTTGTTCAATAATCTTCTCTTTCAGCAACTTGAAATTTTCCTCTTCTTCCTATGTCCAATGAAAAGACTTATGTCTCTTCTTGACTGTGTCCATCATTGGTGCAGAAATTCCACTAAAATTTCTAATGAACTTCCTATAAAAACTAGCTAATCCATGGAAGCTTATGACTTCAAAGATATTATTTGGCGATGACCAATACCTGATTGCTTTTACTTTCTTAGGATCCATCTTCAATTCATTTGAAGAGATTATGAAACCCAAATAAATGAGTTTTTTCTTCATGAAAAATGACTTCTTCAGATTTATCAACAACTTCTCGTGCTGCAATCTCTTCATCAATGGAGTCAAGTGTCTCAAGTGTTCCTCCTCGATCTTGCTGAGGATCAGTATATCATCAAGATATACAATTACAAACTTACCAATGAAATCTTTCAAGACTTCGTTCATCAATTTCATGAAAGTACTTGGCGCATTTGTCAAACCAAATGGCATGACAAGCCATTCATACAGTCCTTCATTAGTTTGAATGTTGTCTTCCATTCATCACCTTCTCTCATTCGAATATGATGATACCCTCTTTTCAAATCAAATTTTGAAAAAACATTTGCTCCACTTAAGCAATCCATCAAGTCATCCATTCTTGGAAAATGAAATATGTACCTGATAGTGATTTTGTTTATTGTCCTTGAGTCTGTACACATCCTCCATCCACCATCCTTCTTCAGACTTAACACTGTTGGTACAACGCATGGACTCAAGCTTTATCAAACCAATCCTTTGTCCATCAAATCCTAGACTTTCTTCTTGACCTCTTCATTCTCTTGCAATGTCAATCTGTACGCGTCTTTGTTTGGTAAACTAGCCCCAGGTATAAGGTTAATGTGATGGCTTATACTCCTTATGGGCGGCAATGAATAAGGTAATTCATCCACCGCTATATTAGTGAAATTCTCCAGCAGTTCCTGAATTTCCTCCGGTAGATAATCTATTGAAGTACTGGTCAAAATGACTATAGGTTTTCTTACCACAACAAACTGCATGTCTTTATCTTTCTTGACTTCATCCAGAAGTTCCTTCCCACTCATGAGAAGTATAGTGTTTCTCATTTCCTCTTTCACCTTCTTATCCTCAATTGGCAGCAACATATGCGTTTTACCATTCTTCTCTAAGGTGTATGTGTTCATTCTCCTATCATAAACAACATTTATGTCATATTGCCACGGTCTACCCAACAAAAGATGACAAACATCCATGGGAATAACATCACATAAGATTTCATCCCTATAACCCCCTATCTTAAATTCAACTAAACATTGTTTAGTGATTGTTACCTAATGTCCCTTTTGCAACCACGAGACTGTTTATGGGCTTGGATGTGAAATTGTCTCCAATTACATCTTTTCCACTATTTTTGTGGAGACTAAATTATCTGTGCTTCCACTGTCAAATATTAAATTGCATACTCTATCTTTGGTCTTGCAGGCAGTTCTAAAACAACTCTTTCTCTAGACTAGATTCTCTGCCTCTTTCTTTCGCTTCAAGGGAATTTTCCTCATCATTAAGGATCTTCCACCTTTTGCATCTTCTTCCTCAACATTTCTCCCTTGTGCTTATGAAATGTGCACTTCTCCTCCTCCATCTCTCTTTCTACCGGGACATTAAAAAGATTTGTGTCTGATATTTCCATAGACAAAAAATTTTATCTCACCTCCTCTGCCTCTTCCTCTTCCTTTTTCTCTGGCTCGAGGAATAGTATTCTTGTTGGCATATTGTCTTCCCTGTGAACTTCCTCCTCTCTTTGGGTGAGTATGAGGTTTCTTTTCTTCATCCTTGAGCTTCTGTACTCAGTCTTGGGAAATTGATTTTCCTCTGCTCTGACTTCTACCTCTGCCTCTTTGACCTTTCTTTCGGGCGAATTTCTCTTATTCCCTTAGAGCATTATGATAAGCATCTTCCACATTTCTGATAGTCACCATCCTCATCTCATATTGAATTTCATATCTCAATCCATTCATGTATCTGGTGACTTTTTCATCATCACTTTCGTGATGACCTGCTCTAATATTGAGTCGGTAAAATTCCTCAGTGTACTCCTTCACCGTCATCCCTTTCTATCTCAAATTATGCATTCTCTGAAACATATTAATTTGGTAGTCTATAGGTATAAATTTGGCCTTCATCTTGGCGACCATCCTGTCCCAACTTTTGATTTTTTGCTTGCCTTTGCAACACCTGTCATATTGCAGTTCATCCCACTAGAGTGTTGCATGCCCTTTAAGTCAAGTGACAACATGTTTTACCTTTTTATCCTCTTTGACATCTTCATAATCAAAGTACTTATCTATAGCTCTAAACCAATCTAGAAGCTCTTCAACGTCTAAGTTGCCTTCGTACGTCGGAATGTTCATTTTTTCTCTGGCCCCTATTCTTGCAACAACTCTGAATAGACATTCTTCTGCAGCATCTTCGACTATAACTTATCCTCCAACTCCGGCCTCATTTTCACTTTCGGCTTCACTAACATCTCCCGTATCAGTAGCTCGTCTCTGTGTTGTCTCCATGGCATCTAATCGAGCATGAAGTTATCTCATTTCCCTTTCCATAGCTGGATCGGGCATTGGTCTCTCTTGATGTCTTCTTGGTGACATTATTCAAATCTGTTCCATGCAGAATTTAAATCACAACTTGCCTTATGTGTTCTCTTACTTACAGAAAACAACGATTGTAAGCTCGGATACCACCTGACGCAACACCCCCTACCTTAGTAGGTTCTGCATGACCTCCTAGTCTAAGGATCATTTTTAATCTCCCCTTTGAGTCGAAATGACTCCTTCATTTCCACCTAGAATCGTCAACACACAATTGCTTCCACAGTTCCTTCTTAGGAGTTGCACCTGCGCAAACGACACTAGTCACAAACTCTCACCTATGTGACCAACAGATGTGACCACAATCGTCTCCCAAGAGGGCTATTTCAGGGTTCCCTAATGCAACCTTTTCTGGCTCTTTCAACCCCTGAAACCCCAAAAAGGGCCAACAGGTCTTTGACTCCTTCCTTGACTTTTCCTAATGTGACCTTCAACCATAGCCAGGGACCCAAATATTTTGACACCTCGGGATTTCACGTATCGACGATTTACAATGCAAGAACTCTCCTCGCCCGATAGTCGAAATAGCGATAACTCCTTGCCACAAATAAACGGTTCTGAACTTCCACGATCTGACGATCTTGATTCTATTCACGAATCGGGAGTTCATAACCCTTGACTCCGAGTCACAACTTCCTTGACGCCCCGAATTCCGAAACGAATAAATTCAAGAACGATATCAACGACTCTCGTTGATCTAGATCCAACGACCACTACTCCTTTCTGAGCATACGAGTGCTTAAGGACTCTCATCCTTAACCCTTCCACTGATCTGCTAGATCCAACGGTCTACTGAACTTCGGTGATTCTCCCTCCGATAATTTCAACCCATCCGTTCAGACTTCTCAAAGACTCCTGCCCAAATGCTTTGGCATCTTTCCTCCTAAACTTTGTTTCTGCGAAGTGATTTCAACCCTCTTCCTTCCTTCATTCAAGATCCTTTCAAATCTCTATCCTTCCTGAGCTTTGTTCTTACTGCAAAGTCAAGAGTTTCTCAAGGGTTCTTGCATGCACTCCTTGCAGCATCCATAATAACCTCTGGTTATTTCACACTTCCAACTCTATGCACTTCCTTGCAACAACATCCCTTCAACCACTTTCCCTAGTTGGTAAGTCTAAGACTTCAACCGGCCTGCGCACACCTTCCATGGCTTTGTGCTATACCTACACTTTTTTGTGGGTATAAGAACAACATTAATCCTCCTGAGCTTCTCTGAGATAAAACTCAGAATCTTATCAACGCACTCCTTGCGGACCTTCATTGCACTCCTTGTAGGAATTCTCAAGAAGAGAAACAATTGAAACTTATACTTCTCCTTTCGCAGACTTCATGTATTCAACATAAAATCAAGAGCATACATATACGCAGGATTGAAACAAAATGCATAAGAGAGAATAGAAACAAATTGTAAACATACCATTCATTATATGCAAATAGTATTCACCGCAACACCATGAACTTGGATCAAAGCTCTTTTATATTAATCCAATATTTTATGTACATGGGTTCCATAGCAACAACTATATGCTTAAACAATCTTCTAGGATCTTTGTTCTCCTATGTTCTCTTGCTCTCTTGCTCTACAACTTACAATTACAATCTAAGAATCATACCATGCATGCGAGGGAGATTTCTTAGAGTTTTCCCTGCTACCTTACAAGCTATCTAATCAGAATTAAAAGCTACCTACTTTACATTCATTACAATTAATTGCCTCCATATCCGATAGATGAGAGCAATGCTCAAGTTCTGTTTACAATCTTCCAAACGTAAATGCTAATACATCCTCCTAGATATTACATTAAATGTTCTATCATTCAAATTCAAAACAATCTCAAAATGAGCACTGGTGCATTTCTAGTTGTCCTCCTCTTTTGAGCTTGCTTTGCTGACTTTCTTACCATGCTCCTACATCACTTCACATACCTAATTCTTCTACTTCAACACCGTATGTTTCTTGTAAAGTAAATGCAAACCTTAAAAAACTTAGATATACATAGCATTTGTCTCTTCATTTTCTTCAGTGAAATTAGTCTTCATTTTCTTCAACAAAATTAGCCCTATGCTTGTTAATATTAGATTTTTTTCCTACACTCAAACTCATAATGTCCATATTTCTTAAAACTTGCATCTGGACACTAGGTATCCAATTTCAACTAGCAATTAAATAGCAATACTAAGAAACAGACCCGAAACGGTTGTTGCAATGATCAATGAAGCAACTGTTCTCATCACGTTTTATGCACAGAAATTGGTTCAGTTAATCTAAAACAAAAATAAACTTATGCATGTTGTTGCATAGTTTATGACAATCGAACGTAATTAATCAAATCTGAAAAGCATGCGATTGATTAAATTTGGAAACAAGTCATGGAATTAACTAGATATGACACTCAAGACCAGATCTATTTTGCTAAATTGAAGATTCAACGATGCCTTCATATTTTTGGGTATGGAAGTTTGCACTTCATGCGATGATTTAATCAAAACAATTGTCGCGGCAGTCAGTGGGAAGGTGTATGCCCACCCTGCTACGGAAAATCTATTAAATAAAAGATAAAACGAAAGATCCAACCCTCATGAGGGCAGAAGAGCCTCCGCGAAATGTATGCACTAGTCTCGCAAATAAACTTATGCCGACAATATGTTTGAACAAAACAAAACGACAGCATCAATCAGCACTCCCGCGCCTTTGTCGACATGAAATTCAATATGCTATATGTCACGCCTCCAAGAGTGATGCCCAAGTCCAACCTTGCTTCATTTTTACTATGTCTCTTCACCTAAATGAAAGTGGATATGAAAAGGTTGCCATAATTTCTGCAAGAAAATGAAAAAAAAAAATAGAGGAAACTATCAGATTTGTTGAAGTTATTGTAACAGTGGAACAAGAGATGAGAGAGAATGAAGATGTTTTTGATCTTACAAAGGTCGACATAAATGTTCAATTAGTAATAGCTGAAGTACAAGCAGATGCAAAAGAAGAACTATATGAAAACGACAAAGAAGATGAGGAAACATTGAAGAAGAATACCAGAGTAAAATTGATGCTTAGGAAGAAAACTAGAGTAAAGATGAAGTTGGAGAAAAGAAAAAGTTTGAAGAATATAAAGCTTAAAGCAGAGGGAAAAAAAACAACTTGTAGAGTATGTTATAATTTGCAAATGCAGACACAAAAATATCATAATTCAAGCACATAATTAAAACACAGAGTTTTACGTGGTTCACCCAAATGTTGGGCTACGTCCACCAAGCAGAGGTATTGGTTGTCTTATTATTCAGATCAAGGAGATTGCAGCAGGCTCACACTCATCTCACACTCTTGTCTGCCTCTACAGGCTTACATAAATAATGAACAGAGTTAGATTAGTTATATAACTATTTTCTAAACTTGTGCGTTCATACCAAATTGGTAGATTTGGTTGAACAAACTACTACAAAATAGGCTCCACTAAATCTACTCATATCTACCAAATCTGGGAAATTTGTTGGCATATTCAACAATATCCACCTTGACAACAATTAACCTGATACCTTTCTCCTTATTTTGTTCATCACCTTTTCTACAAGCCAAGAGAAACCAAGCACCATCGTAGTTTCCCTAACAGTACTAGTTTTGTGAACATGTATGCACAGTTCTCTTTTGTATGCACTTTCTCAAAAGAGACTACACCTTCATCAATGACATGTCTTACAAAATGGTACTTGATAGGTATATGTTTTGTTTTATTGTGGTAGGATGGATTCTTAGCCAAGTGAATAGCACTCTGACTATCACAAAGTAACTTTACTTTGTCCCGCATCCTTCCAAACTCACCAAACAAACCTTTCAACCAAACTGTCTCTTTGCAAGCATGTGAAGAAGCTACATATTCTGCTTATGTAGTGGATAAAACAACAATGTTCTGTAGCTTTGACATCCAATTAATAGCTCCACCTGCAAGAATAAAGACATACCCTGAAGTCGACCTTCTCTTGTCAAAATCACCTGCAAAACCATAATCAACATATCCACAAACTAATTCACGGTCACTGTTATAGGTGATACAATAATCACTTGTGCCTCTCAAATACCGAAGCACCCATTTCACTGCTACCCAGTCCTCTTTACCTGGATTTTCCATAAACCTGTTGACAACCCCAACTGCATGTGAAATGTCTTTCCTTGTACTAACCATCGAATACATTAGACTTCCTATTGCATTAGCATATGGTATTCGAGACATCTATTCATTTTTTTCTTTTGTACTAGGACATAAACTTGAAGAAACCTTAAAATGGGAAGCCAAAGGGACATCATTCATATCAAACCTAAAAAGTATCTTCTCAACATACTTCTGTTGTGACAACCAAAGATTACCATTCCTCCTATATCTGAATATCTCCATGCCCAAAATTTGCCTTGTTGCTCCTAGATCTTTCATATCGAACATCCTAGCCATTTGAGCCTTTAACCTGTTGATCTCAGTTATGCTTTTGCTTGCTAAAAACATATCATCAACATACAATACTAAGATAATGAATATGCCATTATTCAATTTCTTAAAGTAGACACAATGATCATACTCACTCCTTGTATAATTTTGGCTCACCATGCAAGAGTCAAATTTCTTGTACCATTGTCTGGACGACTGCCTCAAACCATACAATGAATTCTTGAGCTTGCAAACAAATTTCTTGTTGTGATTCTGAACGAACCCTTCAAGTTGTTCCATGTAAATTTCTTCATCCAAATCTCCATGTAAGAAAGTAGTTTTAACATTTAGTTGCTCCAAATCCAAATCAAGAAATGCAACTAATGCTAACACAATTTGAATTGAAACAGTCTTTACAACTGGTGAAAAAATCTCATGAAAGTCAATACCTTCTTTCTGAGAATATCCTTTCACAACCAGCCTTTCTTTGTACCTTTCCACCTTATCATCAACACCCTTCTTCAGCTTGTAGACCCACTTGCAACCTACATTTTTTATGTCTCTTGGAAGTTCTACCATGTCCCATGTAGCATTCATCTCTAATGCCTTCATTTCATCCTTCATCACTTATTTCCATTTATCATTGTTAGAACCCTTCACAACTTCCTGATAGCATGAAGGTTCATCATCATTAGTACTTAAAGAAACTGATGAAACAAAATCATCATACCTTCTTGGAGGATTTTTGACCCGTGTAGACCTCCTTTGGGAAGTTTGTGGCTCATCCACAATAGGTTGACTATCATCATTAACCATGTCTTCCTCTATTGCAAGAGACTCTTCATGAACATCTTCTGAAACTTGTTCATGTTCACCCTCATTAGTTTTAAACTGAATTTGTTGATACTTTGGTGCTTCTTCCTGTTTCATTTGAACATATACATTTGATTTGTTGAGAGATGATTCATTAAATATTACACTTCTTTTAATGGTGATCTTGTGGGCAGTAGGATCCCACAACCTGTAACCCTTAATATCATCACCATATCCAACAAAGATAAGCCTTTTTTATATTGGACCTAATTTAGAATGTTGATGTTTCAGAATTAGAGCATAGGCATCACAACCAAAAAATTTAAGACTAGAATAATTACAAGGGTGACATTTCCATACCTCTTCAGGAATCTTGCACTCTATTGTTGTTGATGGTGATCGATTCACTAGATAGCAAGTTGTAGTTACTGCTTCTGCCCATAGTTCCTGCTGCAAATTGATATTACTCAGCATACTCCTTGCTCTCTCTAGAAGAGTCATGTTCATGCGTTCAACAACTCCGTTTTGTTGAGAAGTATAGGCAATGTTTTTATGCCTATTGATCCCAAATTCCTTGCAATAATTATCAAACTCCATTGATGTAAATTCACCACCATTATCAGTTCTTAATCATTTAATGGATCTACCAGTGCTCTTTTCCACTAAACTTCTAAACTACTTGAAAACTATAAATACATCATCCTTACTCTTTAACATATAGATCCACACCTTCCTAGAGAAATGATCTATAAAAGTTACAAAATATGATGATCCTCCATATGAAATAGTAGGGGATGGTCCCCAAACATCAAAATGGATATAGTCAAGAATTCCCTTACTGGTATGTCTTTTGGTTTAAATTTATACCTATTTTATTTTCCATAAATATAGTGCTTGCAGAAATTGTTGGAAGGTTTACAGTTGGGAGTAAGCTTGTCATTGATGGCAAGAACAACGATGGAAAATATCAGCATGATTAGCAGTGCAGTGATAATGGAAGAGTAAACTCCATTTTAGAATTTTGGATACCGGGAGTTGAAGTGTCGAAACACTTCACCACCGAAGTGGCGAAATCGCGAAGTGACGAAATCATAAGGTGGACGAAATCGTGAAGCGACGAAGTCACGAAGGTGGACGAAATCGTGAAGCAGTGAAATCACGAAATGGTGAAATCACGAGAAGATCTGGGCTGTAGGATCTAGGGTATCTACGAAGGCTCAATAGACAATAGATATGATGAAGCTGCAAGGAGAATAAGTCCAAGACTCATCCAACTCCCCAAAACTGTGAAGGAATCCTGGCCATCCATCGGGGACAGTCGTGGACCATTGATCAAGAGGATGTGTGGTGGAAGATCGTCATGTAATTGATTGGAAAGTCAAAGGAATGGGGTTCCCTAGCTTCTCGAATTCGCTATATGCGAAATCGTGAAATAATCTCAACCGTTAGATCGAGGCCAAATATGGACCGTTGATCACGCACAACGAAGGCTCGTGGAGTTGTGAAGTCCTGATAAAATCTTGACCGTTGATCCAGGAGGGACACGTCGCAGAAGATTAGAGCATGTCAAAGCTCCATCTCGGAGTTTCGCGTATCGCGACTTGGAGTGACAAGAACCTCCATCATAGGAATTGCAAGATGCGAACTCACGATAAGATCTAGACCGTCAGATCACCAAGGTTTCTGGATCGTTGATCTAAGCTCCATCTCGGAGCTTCGCCTATCGTGACTTGGAGTGAAAACAACCTCCATCTAAGGAACCGCGAGATGCGAATTCATGATAAGATTTGGACCGTCAATTCACCAAGAACGTGGACCATCGATCTGAGCTCCATCTCAGAGTTTTGCCTATCATGACTTGGAGTGACGAGAAACTCCATCTAAGGAACAGCGAGATGCAAGATCGCGATAAGATCTGGACCATCGGATCTATGGATATTTCAAACATCGATTAGACTCGATGAAGTTTATAAACTCGCGAAATATGAAGAGCCTTTTTGGCACAGCCTGTGGTCACTGTCGGTGGTCACGAGAAGGGAAGGAGACAGTTCAGATAAGCTCCATTTCGGGGTTTCGGGGATCGCGACTTGGAGAGTCGAGATGCCTCATCTCCAGATTCATGAAATGTGAAATCGTGAAAGCACTTTATGCATAAGCGCATAGTCTCAGCCGGTGGTCACACCATCGAAGAGCTGAAGAGAAGAGTACGTGCAAACGAACTTCCCTTCGACATTTCGGGGATCGTGACTTGGAAAGTTGAGAAACTTCACAATAGAATTAACGAAAAGGTGAAATGTGAAATCATGAAAAGCACGTTATGAACAAGCACTTGGTCATAGACATGGTCATATAAAGGAAGGAGCCAGCGTAGAAAAGCTCTGTTTCGGAGTTTCGGAACTCGTGACATGGAGACTCAAGATGTCTCATCGCAGAATCTCTGAATTGTGAAAGTGCAAAATGGGTAAATAACGCAAGAAATCATCATAGTTAATCCAATGATGGAGGTGAACATGAGCATGATCGGAGGGATAATGTTGATCCTCATAGTATAACTGCTAGAAACTATTGATGGTTTCTACCAAAGGATGCGAAGAGACTTCTGTGTGATTTCCAGAGGAGTTGAAGAGTTGTATGGAATCTGCCAATGGAATGAACACGATTCGTGGAGGAAATTGACAGCTAGATGAGGGTTGGAGCTCGTAACTGAAACAGAAAGGATGAGCTCTACTATAACAAAGAAGATGAAGAGTCTTAATTGCCAGAGAGAAAAAGGAATCTCGGCATAACACCTAGTGATGATAGACATAGGGGTTGAACTGCTAGAGAAGCCGAAGAGTCGCGATGATGATCACTCAGAGCACTTGAGATGTGGAGGAGATTAGCGCGGTATGAGCATGCAGAGGAATGGAGAATATTACATGCACAATATGCACAGAAGCTATATATACACGGTACAGAGAAGAGATGCGGTTGTTGTTGGAGTTGCTGTGGTTGTTGTTGTTGAAGGTGATTCATGCGTGAAGGAGGAGGGAAGTGAAACAACTTAATTGAATAGAAGAGGAACTGTGCAGTGAATGGACATGGCGCACAAAGCATAAAAGGAAGAAGAATAGACAACGCAAGTCAGGTGTGCAGAAAGGCAGTGAGGCAGACAGAGCAACGAAATGCAGTAGAACAGTGATGAGACTGGTAAGCTATTATTGAACACTATATCACTCTAATAGGTTTCAGTATTTCATATTCATAATCCAGGGTGGTAGGGAGGTGCTAGGGAGGAATGTTGTCCTCATATGTTCAAGTGGGTGCTTGAACACAGGGAGTTGTATCTTCCTTCTAGTCGGTGCTAGAGAAACCAGGGAGTTGGTGCTTTCTTCTATTTGGTGCTAGAGAAACCAGGGAGTTGGTGCTTCCTTCTAGTGGGTGCTAGAGAAAAACAGAGAGTTGGTGCTCTCAGCAAGTTGCATCTTGCAAAAAAGAGTTTGTAGCCTCACAATGAGTTGGTGCTCATATGTATGATAATGTAAAGAATGTAAATAATACTTATCATATAAAGAATAAGAGGTTTTTACCCTGTATGGGTTTCCTTAGGAAATATCTGTCACTGTGTTTCTCATATATGTGACTGATGTTGAATGTGCCATTGTGTATTTCCCTGCATTATTGTGATCATCATTGAGTGCCTTATAAATATTTTAAAAGAAGCATAATTGCTTAATATCGATGACAACTGATTCACCCCCCCTCTCAGTTGTCAAACAATTGGTATCATAGCCAGCTCCTTTTATCTAAGGGTAGATTATAGAGCTTAAACATGTCAAGCCATGAAGAAAATTCAACCAATAAGGCCCCTCTGTTCAATGGAACAAACTTTGCCTTCTGAAAAGTTAGAATGAGAACCAACATATTGTCATTAGGTGTAGATGTCTGGGATGTGGTAGATACTGGTTATGTAAAGCCAGTTGTGCTAGCTAATAAGGATGACAAAATAGAATTTAGCTTCAACGTTAAGGCTATGAATGTTATTTTGAGTGGGCTTGCAGAAGCAGAATTCGTAAAAGTTATGCACCTAGGAACTGCCAAAGAAATGTGGGACAAACTCATTAGCAGTTATGAGGGTAATGAGAAGGTAAAGGATGCAAAGCTTCAAACCTACAGAATACAGTCTGAAAAGCTTAAGATGAAGGAAGATGAAACTGTTGGAAAATACTTTATGAGAGTAGAAGAAATGGTAAATGCAATGAAGGCACTTGATGAAACAATTGATGAACCTTCTTTAGTTCAGAAAATCTTGAGATCTCTCCCAGATAGGTTCAACCTGAAGGTCTCTGCTATAGAAGAAATTAATGATATAAAAACCTTGGAGTTTGATAAACTGCTAGGAACATTGACTGCATATGAAATGAGAATAGTTAAAGATAAACCCACCTCCAGAGAAGCATCATTTAAAGCAAACAAGAATGAGGATTCTGAGCCCAATGAAATTGAAGCAA
>JZKD02S1156845.1:569104-608903 GCA_000966675.3 Picea glauca
TGCTTTGTTCTCATGTAATTGTGATCTAGAGAAATGCGATCTGCAAACCTATTCATTCATTCGTTGCTCATGTATATTGAGTTACCCATCAGCTCTTCAATGGAAAGTAATGAATTCCTCCACCCTAACCCATCAAAGTCTCTCCATTAGACCTCGTTCAATTTACAATCCCTATAATACTAGCGAAAAAAATTGAGTCATGCACAGTTCGCTGAATATAGAAAAGTGTCTTTCTTCGTTTTTTTTCAATTAATTTCTTAGAACTTGCATCCATATGATGTAAGTATGCTGATTAGTGGACACTAGGTATCCAATTTCAACTAGCAATTAAATAGCAATACTAAGAAACAGACCCGAAACGGTTGTTGCAATGATCAATGAAGCAGCTGTTCTCATCACGTTTTATTCACATAAATTGGTTCAGTTAATCTAAAACAAAAATAAACTTAGTCGTTGCATAGTTTATAACAATCGAAAGTAATTTAATCAAGTCTGAAAAGCATGCGATTGATTAAATTTGGAAACAAGTCATGCAATTAACTACATATGACACTGAAGACCAGATCTGTTTTGCTAAATTGAAGATTCAACGATGCCTTCATATTTTTGGGTATGGAACTTTGCACTTCATCCGAGGATTTAATCGAAACAATTGATGCGGCAGTCAGTGGCAAGGTGTATGCCCACCCTGCTACGGCAAATCTATTAAATAAAAGATAAAACAGTCAAAGAGAAAGAAAGATCCAACCCTCATGAGGGCAGAAGAGCCTCCGCGAAATGTATGCACTGGTCTAACAAATAAAACTTATGCGGACAATATTTTTGAACAAAACAACACCATCAATCAGCACTCCCTGAAATTCAATATGCTAGCGCCTTTGTCGGCATGAAATTCAATATGATCGCTGTCACGCTTCAAAGAGTCATGCCCAAGTCCAACCTTGCTTTAATATATAATGAAAAATATATAAATATATATCATATATAATGAGTATGAAATTTTTTTTATATAAAGTAATATATATATCTATTTACATTAATATATAATATTTATATTCATATATATACATATACCATATTATATATATATATATATATATATATATATATATATATATATATATATATATTATTTATATCTTACATTATATATATATAATATTTATATTTTGTAACATTTCCGACCACCCAGGTTAAGCCAGGCAATGCTACTCCAGAACACTGTTTCATACTCTGATATCATGTTGTAATGTTTTCGACCATTCATGTCGGACATTTTTTCTGTAGAACATATTGTAACATACCCAACATCTAACTGAGCTATGTCACATAAATTTTTCGAACTGTATACAATTAAAATATATACACACGGAACTCTTGCGGAAGCATTATATATAAAACGTAAACACACAAATACATTTGAAAATGAACGGATTCACACTGAAATAACAGTAAACATATACATGCAGCATATACAAGAAATACCCATAAAAATAAGCACATAAATAACAATGCAGCATGTAAATTTATCACACAATTGGCACTTATCTTGGTAAGAATGTCACCAACTGCATCCAGACCTTCAACGAACCTCCCCACACTGTTCATCACTCTCAACAATGAGTCACCCCCGAGCTGGGACTAAACTCCATCCGGGTAAAGGGATTCCTAACCAGGCTAAAGGCTCATAGACAACAGGAAAGACTCTGTCTCAGGTGCCAACTCAAACTAATAGCCTACAGTCCCTCATTCCCCACATGCCAGTCCCAACCCAGGAAGTGTGTCCCTTCTTTGTTCAACAGTCCTTCGGCTACCCCACTTCCTTTTCAGGCTTCAGCAACAGGCCGGATAGGAAGTCTCAGAGTACTGTAGCTGTAGTTCAGCACCTTCAAGAAATCAATCCCCGATAATTCTCTCACCCATAGAATTGATCATGGACCTGACAACACGCCTCTTCAATATCTCATGGGCCTCACAACCCGCTTCTTCAGTCCATCTCCCAAGCTAACCAGATACACCGACAAAAAAATGGCTTTGGATATGGGTCCAGGTACAGTCATGAAGATACAAAGGATAGCTCAATGGGTGTGTGCATGCTCATGGATGATTGACTGGATGACTGAATGATGGAAGGAAATGATGAAAAAAAGATAGGAAAATGAACTAAGTCTCAACAATATGTATGCATGTCCCCAACTTGACACTTGTCATGTTGGGAGCTACTTTGGCCCACTTGTCCCCAACTTTAGAACTTAGGATAAAATAATTATCCATACTTTATGATTTAAGAAATATTAATATAATATTCATTTTTGGCTTGAGCTTCTTAGCTTATCCCTTTTCTTTGAATTTTAGGCCTCTCCCTTTCCCTAACCAATGGAGTTTAGTCCCCGATCTCTTTTATCATGGTCGGTCTGCATGCAACGATGTACTTTTATATTAATTATGAGATATATACAAAAGTAGACACACTGGCCTTTAACACCTAGGCTCTCTGGCCTAATCAAAACATAAGCATCCTAGATTATAATAACTGGCTCACCATTCTATAAAATACATCATATACACAAAGGCTACCTGGCCTCAAAATCGCGTGCACTTATTTGCTATGCGCGGTATCCTGGAATGTGAAAACTTTCTTACTTTACTGTGTAGTACATGCGTTCGGTATCCTGGAATGTGAAAACTTCCTCATTTTACTGTACAGTACATGCACACACTATGTCATGAAATGTGCATACAAAATGATATCAAACAACTCACCAACTTAAGTACATTTTCATTTACATTACAATTGGGTTCGGCCTAGGGATATTACAATCCCCTCCCCTTATTTATGCACTGTTCTCAGTGCATCATGTACCCATATACAACAAAAATTCAAAAATCCTTAGAAAGATGTGGGTATTTTGTCCGCATTGCATCCTCATGCTCCCAAGTAGCATCCTCGGGACCGTACCAGGTCCATTGGACCTTTACAAGCCCTATGGCTCGATTCTGGAGCTGTTTGATTTTTCGGTCCAGAATGCGTACCAGATGCATTTGAAAAACGTCTTCTTGCTCCACCTGAATCACATTCCATTCAATAACATTATTAGCATAAGGTAAATATTTATTGAGTAATGATACATGGAATACATTATGAACAAACATAGATGCAGGCAATGCAATCATATAAGCTACTAGACCAATCCTTTCTAGGATTTCAAACGGTCCACAATAGCGAGCTGCCAACTTTGAACAATTTACCAATTTTAGGGAAATTTTGTTGGCCTTCACTTTCAAGAATACATGATCACCCACTTTAAATTCCCTGTGAGTTCTGCCCTTATTAACATAGCTTTTCTTTCTATCTTGGGCAACCTTTAAATTTTTCTTTATTTTAATCATTTGTTCCTCCATTTCCCTGAGCAAATATGGCCCAACCACTGCTCTGTCTGTTGGGTTACCCCAACTTACTGGTGTGTTTCACTTTCTACCATAAAGTGCCTCAAATGGGCTCATCTTTAGAGATGCTTGATACCCATTGTTATAAGCAAAATCTACCAAGTGTAGGTATTCTTCCCATTTTGATGGTTTATCCATCACATACATCCTCAACATATCTTCAATCACTTGATTCACCCTCTCTGTTTGTCCATCAGATTCTGGATGATAAGTTATACTAAAATTCAAATTTGTTCCAAATCCATTAAATAATCTCTTCCAGAATTTTGAGGTAAATTTTGGATCTCTGCCAGACACAATTGTCTTAGGTATGCCATGTAATCTAGCAATTTTCTTCATATACACATCAGCAATGTTCGTTGCCTTGTGAGTGAGCTTAAATGGAATAAAATGTGTAGCTTTAGTAAGCTTATCCAACACTACCATGATAGAATCATGTTGCTTGTATGTTCTGGGAAGTTTGGTAATGAAATCCATGGCTACAACTTCTCATTTCCACTCAGGAATGGGTAATGGCTGTAGCAAACCAGCTGGGTGTCTATGCTCAGCCTTTACCTTTTGACATTTCAAACATTTGACAATAAAATCAACAACCTCTTTCTTCATGCTTGGCCAATAATATTGGCTCTTGACAGTTGCAATAGTTTTCTGATATCCTGGGTGCCCAGCATAAGGCACATTATACATTTCTCTCAATATCAGATTTTTCAATTCCTGAGAATTTGGCACATAAATTCTGCCCCTGTACCTGAGAACTTCATCATTATCTAGCTTGTATTCCTCAATTTTCTGTTGCAAAATTCCTTCTTGTAATTTTGTCATTAATTCCTTGTTTTGCAAATCTGATTTGGCAACCTCTATAATTTTCTTTCAAATTTGATTGGTACATACTAATGAATGTAGCATGCAATTCATTTACTCTTTTGTTGAGTGCGTCAGCCACTTTGTTCTCTTTCCCTTTGATATGATTTATATCAAAGTCATATTCACTTAGAAATTCTAACCATCTAGTTTGTCTAGCATTTAGAGTTGGCTGATCAAATAAATATTTCAGACCATTATGGTCTGTTATTAGCTCAAACATTTTCCCCATGAGGTAGTGTCTCTATTTCCTCAAGGCATGCACTGTGGCTTCCAACTCCAAATCATGAGTGCCATAGTGTCTTTCATGTTCCTTTAACTTCCTTGACTCATAACATATAACAAAACCATTTTGACTGAGATCTCCACCAAGTCCTTTACATGCATTTGTGCATACAATGAAGTCTTCATTTGGGTTCGCAATCCTTACTATTGGAGAACTTGTTAATAATTGTTTCAAGTGTTGGAAACTCTTTTCACAATTCAATGTCCAACAAAACTTCACACCCTTTATTTGCAAGGAAGTGATTAGATGTGAAATCTTTAAGAATCCTTCAATAAATCTCTTGTAGTAGCCTGCAAGGCCCATGAATGATCTGACCTCTGTCACATTCTTTAGCGCTGACCATTATTTAATGGCTTCTATCTTATCAATATCCACTGTTATCCCATCATTTGAAATGATATGACCCAAATAATGAATTTGCTGCTGATAAAAATTCTCTTAAGGGCCTCAAAAACACGCTACAAAAAAATGACGTTCAAATGATATAAAACGTCACAGAAATTCATTGGTTTTCTATTGTTGTTCACCCTTCAATCAACTTCACACGCACAAATTTCAACCTGTAAACCCATATTCACCATGCACAACAACATCACAAGGTAAATCATTCTTTGCACACTTTAAAACTATTGTGTATCACTTCTCTGGCACGCCAATAATTTGCACACACTACTTTTGTGTCACGCGCCAATATCCATCGCACGTCAATACCTTGTGCGCACCATTCACTAAACTATTGTGCGACGACATATACACACATTGTGCGTGCACCAACAAAACTCCTTTGTGCTCTGTCAACACTGCGCACACCACACGCGTCATTATTATGTATGTGCACACCACGCAATGCTAAATTTATCGCGCGGCCCTATACACCAACATTTTTCGGCGCGGTACCAAAATTTAATGCGCACACCTGTACACTAACATTTTTCTGCGTGGCACCAAAATTTAGCACGTGCACCAGTACGCTAATATCTTGACGTGCAGTGCCAAATTTTACCTATCACAAGCTTTTCACTGTGCATCATGCATTTTTAGTACACCCACCTGTGCACATTCATTTTTATGCGCATCAATTCCTCGTGAATTTCACTGTAGAAATTGAGGCTTTTGGCTTAGTTGTTTGCCCAATTTACCATCGATATTCTGCAACCATGAAATTTGTTCAATTTCACCCCGATAACACCAGTTCAACCTATGCAACAACAAATCGTTGTAAGTTGACATTTCTAGAATGAATTTATCTAAAATCAATTCGCGAATTGAGAATTTTAACCACTAAACTCGCTCCATCTGTCATGGCTTCACTGTAACTTCAAATTCAACCCGTTCTAGATCCGAATTTGCTAGAAAAAATATTAAATTGGGAATATCTCATCACTTGGCCGAATTTCTCCATTTTCTCATGAATTTAACAACAGAAATTGGGGATTTTCCCCAATTCTGCCCAGTTGTTGTTACTTTTTACCATGGACGCTGTACAAACTGAAATTTGGCCACTTCGAAATACATTCTCTGTGAAATTTCGCTTCAACTCAACTTTCTCAGGCCATCCAGACTCAGTGTTGAAAACTGAAGCTTTGATACAATGTTGTAACGTCCTCGGCCATACATGCTGGGCCACGCTATGCCAGAGAACTCTTTATGTTCTCTCTGCGGAACATATTGTAACATACCCAGCATCCAACTGAGCTATGTCACATAAATTTTTCGAACTACATCCAATTAAAATATACACACACAGAACTCTTGCGGAAGCATTATATATAAAATGTAGAAATACAAATACATCTGTAAATACATGGATTCACACTGAAATAACAGTAAATATATACATGCAACATATACAGGAAATACCCATAAAAATAAACACAGTTATAACCACACATAGGATAATCCGTAAAAATAAGCAGGTAAATAACAATGCAACATGTAAATTTATCACACAATTGGCACTTATCTTGGTAAGACTGTCCATGCCAGGCCATGCCACGCTAAATGACTTTTACGTTCTCTTTACAGAACATAATGTAACATACCTAGCATCTAACTGAGCTATGCCACATGATTTTTTCGAACTGTATACAATTAAAATATATACACATAGAAATCTTCTGGAAGCATTATATATAAAATGTAGACACACAAATACATCTGTAAATGAATGGATTGACATTGAAATAAAAGTAAACATATGCATGCAGCATATACAGGAAATACCCATAAAAATAAGCATGTAAATAACAATGCAGCATGTAAATTTATCACACAATTGGCACTTATCTTGGTAAGAATGTCACCGACTACGTGCAGGCCTTCCACGAACCTCCTAGCCTTAGACCACACTGTTCATCACTCTCAACAGTGAGTCACCCCCGAGCTGGAACTAAACTCCACCCAGGTAAATGGAATTCTAACCAGGCTAAAGGTTCATAGACAACAGGAAAGACTCTATCTCAGGTGCCAACTCAAACTAATAGCCTATAGTCCCTCATTCCCCACACGCTTGTACTAATATTTTCTCTTCACCTAAATGAAAGTGGGTATGAAAAAATTGTCATAATTAAACAAGAAAATGAACTAAAAAAAATAGAAGAAACCATCAGATTTGTTAAAGTTATTGTGACCTTGGAACCAGAACCCAGACTATGTTTCTTCACCTAAATGAAAGTGGGTATGAAAAAGTTGACATAATTAAACAAGAAAATGAACTAAAAAAAACAGAGGAAACCATCAGATTTGTTGAACTTTTTGTGATCTTGGAACCAGAGATGAAAGAAAATGAAAATGTTTTTTATCTTACATAGGTCCAGAAAAATGTTCAACCAACAATAGTTGATGCAAAAGTAAAACTAGATGAAAAATACAAAGAAGATGAGGTAACATTGAAGAACAAGACCAGAGTAAAACTGAAGCCAAAGAAGAAGATCAGAGTAAAATTGAAGCTGGAGAAGAATAAAAAGTTTGCAAAATATAAAGCTTGAAGCAAAAGGAAAATAACACTTGTAGAATATAGAGATGAGGACAAGTTGTACCAGCATAAAATAAAGAAAGAAGGTAAAACAAGTTGATTGTGAGACAAGGCAGATGCAGGTACACAGCCCAACAGATTAGCTGGATGACATCAACTTCTAGATGTACACATACCACATGTACACAATCCAAATTCCATGGGACAGCCGCTGATGTGTATGTGAGACAAAGCAGTTGAATGACATCAACTTGTAGACGAGAAATGTATAATTCCTTCCGTATTTGATTAATTGGTACTCAAAATACTAAAGAATATTGTTCTTATGGAACGATCTCATCTTGGCTGTGTTGAATGCTTACAGAGGCAAAGTCTCTTGACGGCTGCTGGCTGGTGGGAACAATGAAAGCAGAGTGGACTCGTACGAAGCACACAGTCATCAATGCACTATCGTCGTTCTCAAATGTGATTTTGTTCGTTTCACTACATTACAGATCAAAAGTTTCAATATTGGTCGTTACTCCATTTTAACACGTTGAGGTCACGACAGTGATATGAAAGGTTTGGAAGTACAATGTTGTCATTTACATTTTATATTTCAAAGGCAAATGTTAGTGCTGGGGTAGGTGGATTGTAGGTTATCGAATGTGAAAGCGATTCAGATACAATCATCTACAATCCATCTACAATAGAATTCAACACCTGCAATAACATTCAATGCTATGTAGCTGGTTGGATATTGGGAGCCAACGTCAATTTGGACTCCAAGACTAGTGTGTTCACTCAGCCATTCTACTCTGTCTTTCACGAGGCCATGCATTTGATGCCACATCCAAATAGTATTAAGGTTGAATGAAGAAAACCCGATGATGCCCAAATACACATACATACTTTGGAGTCTTTTCCAAGTTTGGTTTGAATGAAGAAATCTATTGTTGGAGTCTTTGGAGCCTTTTCCAGTTTTAGGAAGAAACAATTATTAAAAAATAATTTAGAAAAATTTAGAAAAATAAGTAAGAAGTTTGATAATTATAGTGAAATGGTTAAAAATATTAATATAAATAATTAAAAAAATAATATAATTAATGATAAATATTTTTTATCGCATCAGATTTGGGTCACGCCAATCCTTAACATAGTTGAATTTTATTAATTTTTGTCATGCAAAAAATGTTTTAAATAAATATAAGAAATGATAAACTTTTTCTTTCTAAATGCTTAATTTATACAAATATATTATGTACCATTTTCATAATATTTATAAAGTGATCAAAATTTTCATTTTTAAATTATTTAATTCAAAACAAATTATCAATTAAAATAATCAATTTCATTTCAAATTTTATAAATTCAAATTAATTTAAATAAATGAAAATTTTATTCTTCATTGATGAAGAGAAATATAATTTATTTAACTAAAATAAATTAAGCAAATGAACAGTGAAAAAACATCAATCATAATAAATAATAATTTAATTCTTTATCTTATTTTTAATCTTTTAAATATTAAATTTGTATTACAATGTATAATAACATTAATATTAAACTTACGTTACAATCTATATAAACTTATGTTACAATCTATATATATTATTATATAAAGATTAATATATTCGTAATATACTTATATAAAAAATATTAATATCATTAATATGTATGTCATAATTTCAACTCATACTTTACTATATATTATTTATTAATATTAAAAATTATTAACAAATTTCTATTAATTTTTTTTTAAATTTCATATTTATATATTTAATTAGTATATATTTAGTAAATCTTATAATCTAATAAGGTTTTAAGTGGGGAGGATAGCAATCATTCTTTCCAACTAAACTTTTCTATCTCCAAGGTGGGGAGAATATCAATCATTCCTCCCAAGTACTTAAAATAAACTCAAGGTAAGGAGGATAAGAATCATTCCTCTCAACGACAAGATAAACCCATCAACATCTCCACATTGGAGAGGATAACAATCATTCCTCCCAACTACTTAAGGTAAACTCAAGCTAAAGACTGAAAAGGATAAGAATCATTCCTCGGAACCACAAGATAAACTCAATTAACAATGTATTTTTTAAAACTATTTTTTTATTATTAAAATTTTAATTTTTTGGAAAATTAGTATTTTTAAATAAGTTGTCTATCAATCTTAATTTTAGAAGATGTTGTGTTGATATCCATCTTTTTATATTATTAGTCTCTATTGTAGGCATAGAGGGACTATAGCGATCGATAATTCGTTGACTACATATTAGTTTTTCCTTTCACCAGAAATATTTGCATACTACCTATTGTTGGAGCTAGGGAATTAAAAGCATATATTTTTATATAATAAAAAGTACCATATATGTACTGATTTGATTGGATAAGAGATTGGAGGTTTTATTGTTGGCTTCTCTATTTCGAATGTTTTATATGGCAACATATCCAAACTTTTTCTCGTATACAATCTTTTTGAATAATATATTTTTCCTATGTATTGCTTGAAGGTGGATTATTGCTAACATTAGTTTGAATGTTTGTGTTAGCATTTTCTGCTAGCTTAATACATCCCTAAGTTTTTATTTGTACTAATCATATTGAAATGTTTTGATATCCAAGCTTTATAGTGATTGAGAATTCCAAAGTTTACAACGTCCTTGCCGCATGTATTTGTATTGAAATGTATTGACAAATTTTTCGAGATGCCTCAATAGGCCCAACAACTAAATGTTTACATGACGCGAGGTCCTCCAACAGGCCTAACAGCTTAAATGTTTGCATACCACGAGGTCCTTAGACAGCTTGACAACCTTAAATGTTTATCTAAATACGCTTCTCGGAGTACATTTTTCTTCGAAATTTTCCATACAATGTTAGAGTGAATTTGCACAGTGTTGTTGTCCACTGCCAGTTGAATAGCCATTGTATGTTTCATCCTTATTCTACCTTTGCAATGTAATTTCGTTATCATTGAAGCTACATACATTATTTAATGTTTCGGTGAGTGTTTTTTCTTCGCTGGTTCGTTGGTTGTTTCTTGTTGTTGTTTCGTTCTCGATTCTACCTGCACTTCTGCATTTCATTGTTTCAGAGTAAGTTTCCATGCCATAGTTTCATTTTCTATTCCTTGTTTGTTGTTCGGTGCTTTCAGTTTGCAAGTAAGAATGTTTTCTTATTTGTAGTGGCATTGTCATCGTATGTTTTCAGTTCCTTCTATGCTTCAACTGTAGTTTCATAATCGTTGGAGATACATATGTTGTTTACTGGCTCGGTGGTTCGTGGGTTCTTGGTTCTGTTTGTTTGGCTTGGGTTTACGCTTTGGGGCCCTTGGGGTGCAGTTCGGCATGTTCGTGCTTTCTCGTTGGTTTGGTGCTTGTTGTTTTCTTTTGTTTGATTCGGCCTTGCAGGGTTGGGGTCCAATGCCGATGGTTGGAGTTTTTTTTTGGGGGGGGGAATTATTATTGTTTTTTGGGGCACTTTACGGTGTTCAACCACTGCACCCATGAGTCGACATGAAGTTGTGTTATTTTCCTTGTCAACCGAGGTCGATATTTGTTCTGCTGTGAGATTTTGTTGGTGCTTCAGTGTTGGCATGAAAGAAAATAGTTGCATGAAAAATTGTTCGAGGATTACATGTGAAATTGCAATATCCAATTTTTTTGTTAGAATAAAGCATATGCAGGCTACATTTATAAACCATGTATGGTCATATGTTCCCATATGACATTACATGTTCTTTCTCCTCTACACAGACTGGTGTGTGCACGATACAATTTGTGTTGTACTTGAGTGATGATATGTACAACAAAGATTCTGCAAGATTATATTTCGATGTCTGGAAGCATGTTTGTCTAGTTTGCCACGGAAAACCAAAAACTTGTATCGTGGACACAACAGTCTGTGTAGAGGATAAAGAACATGTATTTCCATCGGTGGAAGCATATCTGGAAAATTTTCCACGGAAAACCAGAAATCGTTTAGCTACGGCCATGCAATTTCGTAATATTTTGTGGCTTGTAATATATTTTGGGCAGAGAAAAAAAATTACACATTTACAGCTATGGATGGAGAAGTGAAAAGGTTCATGTTTTTTCCTATCTTCTAGACTGTTCATTGAGTCTCTTTTACTATATGTACATATTGCTTATTCTCTAATGCATACCAACTTCCATTCATGTTCGTTGTATTTTTTGCATTCTCACATTCAAACAAACAGAATAGCTGGAGAAAACAACAGAGTCTTGACTGCATCGGTTGAAGCAGATATAGAAAGGTGCATGCTTGTACTGTTATTTCATATTGCATTTTTTTGTATTTCATTTATTTTCTGTATATTTTTTCACTTAGTTTATTATATGTACATGTTGTGTGCCTTCCTACATGGTAACTTATGTTCATTACATGCCTTCCTTCATACTAACCTGCTTCATGTATATTGTGTTTTCGCTGCATTGTTACATTTAAACAAACAGAGTGATTGGAGATGACGATGGGCTCTTCCGCGGGTAAATAACCTTGTTTCTCTTTCTTTTACATGTATCTCTTCACTATAAGTTATCTTCAATACATGCCTTCCTGCATACTAACCTACTTCATGTCCGTTGTGTTTTCGCTGCATTGTCGCATTTAAACAAATAGAATGGATGGAGAGGAAAATGGACTCTTTGGCGGGTAAATAAACATGTTTCTCTTTCTTTTAGAATTATGTCTTCATAATAACTTTCCTTCATGTCCATTGCATATTCGACGTTGCTGCCTTGGAAAAAGGAGGTTTCTTGGACATGAAGATAAATTGTTTTGTGCAACAATAGAGGGTTCTGTGGTACAATCTTCTAAAAGGTATACCAACTGTGTTGGTAAATTAAATATACAAACTGGGTGGGGGCATATAATATTAGAATTGAAAACGATGGATTGGCAACAATGGGCCTTTCTGCCCTCCCTATTTCTACTTTTTCCATTTTCTATTATCCATTTTATTTTCTAATTCATCTGCTTAGTTTTATTTCCGAAAATGCTTTGGTGCACCGGTTGGTAGATTAACGGTTTCACATCTATGGTCGCGCTTCTACCTTATTCCATAGTTACCCACTTTGTCGATTGTAGGTGTCGGGATGACAGGCTCAAGATTTCTCCCCTAGCTTCTGAGGGTCCACGATATATAGATTGGTCGTGGTGCCCTGCCCTCATGGCATGTTTACTGGTAAACATTTTTCCAGTTAAAAAAATAGATGCATACAATTTTACAATTATTTAGTCATTCTGATGGACAGTATACAATGCATATGCTTGTTTAGTCCTGATGTTCATCTTCACTTGCTTGCATCAGAAAAATTTGGATTATTGACATGGGCATGAGAAGTCAGTCATCCTAGACATCAACAGACCGACAAGGCCAAAGGTAAATATGCATACGCTCTAATCTTACTATGTTTACAAAACAAATATCATCAGCTATATATTCATCTATGGCATGGTGAATATGTTGATGTCATCTGCAATACATGGTGTGCAGTTCATAAGAAGTATCAACAAGTACAAGTGAGACACCGAACGTGTTGCATGTTCCGCAGACTAAGAGGTGTGGTTGCAAAACTCCGGCTCCATAGTTCATCGAAGCTATGTGTGTACTTGTAGATTTATTCCAGTGAAATAAGAATACAAAAAAAAAAATGCACAGTACCATTCACTTTAGTTTTCCCGTTCAAAAATTGTCACCAGGTCTAGAGTTGTAACATCCAAAGTACTATCAATAGAGGGCTTGAACAGTTGTCGAATTGGACAAGTGTTCGTCGGAGACATAATGGTCATCTATAGCACCTACTTGCAAAAGGAAAACAAAAGTAGATCCATTATGCGTGCTGACATGACAGACAAGGAGGCCATGATGACAGTGACACTGACTATTCCTCCACAACTTGTCCAGAAACATGCAGAAAAGATATTGTTGGGTAATGGGATATCCATTACAAATTTTAATATATTTCCCAAAACAGTATGACCGTGGTGATTGTGATCGAATTATTTCACTCAACGAAACAAGTATTGTGGAAAAAATTTATGTTGTTTGTTCAGAATATCATTTCATCCCAGACTCGACTATCAGCCAACTTGCACAGAGCACTGATATTTACCTAATCAGAATGATTGGCATAGCTTTCACACTGGCGAGAACACTTGGCTCGCAACACATTCTCCATATAAAGGATGGAGAGTCGGACAACGACAAGGCAATGGTACCTCTTTTCATATTCAGTTTTGTCCTTTATTTTCACATGTGCATGTATCTTGGGTAAGTTACATAAATATTTCATTGTTCCATGTTGCATCTGCAATTGTTCGATACGTGTTCAAATTTGTTTTTATCAATGGAGAAACAATTGCATAAAGGGAAGATTCCACTTATGATCCTAAAAAATATAACAAAGAAAAGGGATGTTAGAGAAAGGATCTTTTGGACAACCTAGGCAACGTTTGTAACAGAGTTGTGAGAAGATATAGTACAGGATCTGAAGAAAATAGCTAGCTCTACAACTATTGTGTGTATACATCCACAAAATCATCCTCACTTTGCTTATAGAAATAGCCTTGAACAAATTTATGCGGCCTGTTTTATTTATTTTTATTATTTTTAAGTGGAGGGGGGATGCAATTATGTATTATATTGTTCAATGTATTAATTCTTATGCTCACGTTCCCAGGTTGAAGGTGTTTTAGCTGCAACCAATGTGTACTCGACCCCCTTTGAACCTGTATGTGAAAAATGGAACTCTCCTACTTCTGCCTTCGCTTTGATAAGTGATGATACGATTGAATGTCTATGATGCAGTGAAAAATGTCCATATATATATGGACATTGCATCAATGTTGTCATCCGAACCGTGGGCAACACAACCGTGCATTGTATGGTTAGGTAGCCTCTGTTAGAAAATGTGCTTCCTAAGTTGGCAGAGTTGTCGTATGAAATGTATCTATAGAAAAAGGAAAGCAGTGTCTACATACTATGGGACCTTCAGATACACAACAAATTTACCTTAAATGAGGACAATGCAATTTTTCATATCGTCTGAAGAAGGGAAAAAAAAAAAATATCAAACTTTGTCAGGAAACAAAAATACCTCATGTGTCTCTGTAATATTTCTTCAACATCCAGATGAATGTTCGTCGGACTCCGCTAGTTGGGATTGCAGGTGCATAATATTGTTCGGTCCAAAAAATGGGAAGCATGGCAGCAAAACCCATATATCCCATGGCCCCGGTTATTTTCTATTGGGAACATATACCATATGCAAGAGAAAATGATTGCGGCGATGTCTTTTCTTTGTATATTAAATTGTTTGGTGCAAAGGTGGATGCGTCCTACTTTATGGAGCCTTGTGGGAACTTGCTTGCGGCCTGTTTGAAGTTTAGTTGGTTCTTGGTTGTGTGCTTTGTCTGTCAATTTGTATATCGTAGAACTTTGACTGTTGTTTGGAGGACACTGAAAAATAGAATTGAATTTTTTCACCAGCTAACCTGCAAATCCGCCTGATAATTTCTAAGGCGTTGTGACGCAAATGTAGTATGTGGCTTGTTTTAGCAGTTTTTCTTAATCTTTGAACTTGGCAAATTAATTTCCTAGAATAATTTGAAATCAACGAATATATACTGCGCGAAGTGCAATTGTGTTATCATATCAACAAGAGGCCCTTAAAATTAAAATTGGTCGTTGTTTTAGCATTTTTTCTTAATCGATGAACTTGGTAAAATTAATCTCTTGGAATAATTTGAAATCAATGAATATATATTGTGCGAAGTGCAATTGTGCTATCATATCAACAAGAGGCCCTTAAAATTCAAATTGGTCCTTGTTATGCTTGCAGTGATAGAATTTTAAAAAACTTTATTTTGTTTCCTTCCTTCTTTTTAAAATAAGCGATTTAACATCCTTTGATAATTTTATGTAATTCAATTGTACAATATCAATATTTAATATTAATAATTTAGGATTTGAAAATAATGTTTTTAGATAATGTTAGATAGGATGACCATCCGTAAACAATCGCAATCTTGAGCCCGCCAGTCCTGGAGTCCTTCTGTCAATTTGTATGTCGCGGAACTCCGAGTGTTGTTTGGAGGACATGGGACAATAGAAATGAAATGTTGAGCCAGAGAGCTCGCAAATCTTCATGTCAATTTGTATATCGCAGAAGTCTAGGTACTATTTATAGGACACGAAACAATAGAGGCTCAATTTTGAGCCCGCTAGGCCGAGAACCCACGATCCAAAATGTGGCTAAATATGGAATGAAGGATTTGTGCATGCTCTATAAAATCTCATATCCATACTTTATAAAAGTACATGTTTACTATGTATTTCTCATTTGTCGGAAAATTTCTAGGTGCGGAAGTTGGCCGATGCACGTGTTCAGATTTCCACTTACTTTTATATCACTAGCCTGACCAAATTGTACAAACATTCTTGTCTAATTAAATTTTGCAATATCAATATTTAATATTAATAATTTAGTGTTGAAAATAATGATTTTAGATCACGTTAGATAGTTGATCAGGATTACCATCCATAAACAATGGTAATCTTGAACCCGCCAGCTTTGGAGTCCATCTATAAATTTGTATATCGCAAAACTCTGAGTTTTGTTTGGAGGACACAAAACAATAGAAGTGTAATGTTGATCCAGCCAGCCCGCAGGTCTGCTTGTCAATTTGTATATTGCGGAATTGTGGGTGTTATTTGTAGGGCGCAGAATAATAGAGGCCCAATTTTCAGCCTCCCATCCCGAGAACACGTGATCCAAAAAGTGGTCAAGTATGGAATGCGAGATCCGTACATGATCTATAAAAATTTCATATCCATACTTTATAAGAGTACATACTTGGTATGTATTATTCATTTTTCGAAAAACTTGTAGGTGCGGAAGTTGGCGGATTCACGACTTCATATTTCACTTACTTCTATATCACCAACCCAACCAACTGCTTCCCAGTTTGATATTGTAATAAACGATTATAAATTGGCCCAAGTCCAATTGTGCTATCACATCAACATGAGGCCCTTAAAATTCAAATATCTTGCAAGTCTGCTTGTCAATTTGCATATCGCGAAAATGTGGGTGTTATTTGTAGGGTGTAGAACAACAAAGGCCTAATTTTGAACCCACCAGCCCGAGAACCCGCAATCCAAATAGTGGCTAAGTATGGAATGAGGGATCTGTACATGCTCTATAAAATCTCATGTCCATAGTTTTTAGAAGTACATTTTTAGTATGTATTACTTGCTTCCTCTGAATGTTGTTTAGAAGACACGGAACAATAGAACTGCAATGTCGAGCGAGCTAGTCCGCAAGTTCACCTGTCAATTTGTATATCGCGGGACACTGGGTGCTATTTGTAGGATACAGACCAATAGAGAATCAGTTTTGAGCCTGCCAAATTGAGAACCCGCGATGGAATGTGGGATCTGTGCAAGCTCTATAAAAACCTCATGTCCATACCTTATAAGAGTACATACTTGGTATGTATTACTCATTTTTCAGAAAACTTCTAGCTGCGGAAGTTGGGGGATTCACGACTTCAGATTTCAATTATTTTTATATCACCACGTCGGCTGACCACTTCTCCGTTTGATATTTTAAGAAACAAATATAAACTGGCCCGAGTCCAATTGTGCTAATACATCGACATGAGGCCCTTAAAATTCAAATAGTCCGCAAGTCTTCTTGTTAATTTGTATATCGTGGAACTCTGGGTGCTATTTGTAGGGCACGGAACAACAGAGTCCCAATTTTGAGTACGCTAGCCCAAGAATCCATGATCCAAAAAGTGGCTAAGTATGGAATGAGGGCTGCGTACATGCTCTATAAAATCTCATGCCCATACTTTATAAAAGTACATATTTGGTATGTATAACTTGTTTCTTGCAAAATTTTCTAGGTGCGAAACTTGACGGATAAATGTGTTCAGATTTCCACCCATTTTTGTATCAGAAGCCCGACCAACCTCTTTCCCGTTTCATATTATACACAACTTTTGGAACACAAGTTTTTGAATATGTGTGTTTTTCTTTGAAATAAGATATTTCATATCCTTTTATAATTTTATGTAATTAAATTGTACAATATGAATATTTAATATTGATACTTTAGTATTGAAAATAATATTTTTAGGTAGTGTTAGATAGTTGATAGGGATCACCATCCGTAAACAATCGCAAGGTTGAGCCCACCAGCCATGGAGTCCAACTGTGAATTTGTATATGGCGGAACTCTGAGTGTTGTTTGAACGACATGGAACAATAGAAATGCAGTGTTGAGCAAGCCAGGCGGCAAGTCTTCCTGTCAATTTGTATATTGCGGAACTCTTGGGTGATATTTGTAGGTCACTGAACAATAGAGACCCAATTTTTAGCCCGCTAGCCTGAGAACCCACGATCCAAAGATTGGCTTAAGTATGGAATGTGAGAACAATACATGCTGTATAAAATCTCATGTTCGTACTTTCTAAAAGTGGATTTTATGTATTACTCATTTTTTTCGAAAAATTTCTTGGTAAGGAAGTTGGTGGATTCACGTATTCAGATTTCACTTACTTTTATATCACCAACCCGACCGACCAACGGCTTCCCCATTTCATATTGTACAAACCTCCTTGTCTAATTAAATTGTACAATATCAATATTTAATATTAATAATTTAGTATTCAAAATAATGTTTTAGGATAATGTAAAATACTTAATAGGGATTATCATCCGTAAACAATCGCACTCTCGAGGTCGTCATCCCTAGAGTTCGTCTGTCAATTTGTATATCGTGGAACTCCAAGTATTGTTTATATGACATGAAACAAAAGGAGTGCAATGTTGACCGAGCTAGCCCGTAGGTCCACTGGCCAATTTGTATATCGCGAAATTATGGATGTTATTTGTAGGCCATGGAATAATGGATGCCCAATTTAGAGCCCGCCAATCCGAGAATCCGCGATCCAAAAAGTGGCTAAGTATGGAATGCGAAATCCGTACATGCTCTATAACATCTCATGTTCATACTTTATAGTACATATTTAGTGTCTATTACTCATTTTTAGGAAAATTTATAGTTTCTCTTTTCTCTCTGTTTTCCCTTTTTGAATCACGAGTTCCTGCATAAGCGAGTTTAACATTGTGTTTTCATTATTTCGCCACGTGCAACTAGCACCTGGACTTCCGCAATTTACAAATTAGAAAACAAACCCCCCTTCATCTCGTATGTTTTTTCTTTCTATTTACTTGGTCCTTTTTCCCAATGTCTCATGTTTTTATATACAAAACTCGAAGTTCAACAATATACAAATTTCCCACTTGTCATTGCACTTCCGTTGTTCCCCTACGCACAAACAGCAGCCGAAATTTCGCGACATGCAAATTGACGGTCGATATCTATCACTGAGATGCAATATGACCATCGGCCCTTCATGTCTCCTGGGTATATCTTCTGCCCTTTTTCTTTTGTAACCCGCCCGACCGCTTTCCATACTTACGTATTTCTTGGAATTGGTTTCGTGGGTTGGTGGGTGCACGAAATGTACAATGCATCGTTGCAATTCGCCATCACCATTGTCTTCGTACCTTTTTTCAGATATGAAATAATTAAGCTTTAATGCTAGTAGTTCATCCTACAGAAACCATTAAGATTGTCATTAATGTCCAAAAATTCGGAGAAGATTTGTCATTACTACGAATTAAACTAAGATTTGCATAGAAGTATGTTATCATTTCCAGGTATTCATTTCAAACATGATGCAATCTGTTTTTGTGCACTGGCGGGTTGGCGCCTTTAATAAATTTCTAATTCTTAATCTCTCTTCGTCGTCACCGCGACCTTCACACTTTTTTCTAATTATGCAATTAGTGAGTTGTAATGGTGATAACTCATTCTGCACAAACCCTAGAGATTGTCATTGATCAACGAAAGGCTCGAGGAGATATTCCATTGATACACATTAAACCATAATTTGTGGAGGGTTATATTATCCCTCCTTGATTTTCATTTCAAACATCGTCTCGAGCAAACGGAAATTGTCGTTAACTTGTGGCAGTAGTTTTGTCTATATACAGTAAACACATTCAGGCATAATGGTTAGAGGTTCCACTATTCCAAAGCATATTCTTACTACTCATCTCCCTCCGCCTAGGAGAAAAAAAGGAGATGGTCCCTTGGTACACTGAGAGATATATTTCAAGCCAAAGAATTCCAAGGCACCCTTGCCTGCTCAAAGAACCTACTCAGTTGCATTCATGGTTGGAGAAGAGGTTGAGGTCATGGATTTAGAGCCAAAAGAAGATGATCTAATAGCCGATGATATGACAATGGATGATGGCAATGTAGAGACTTTTCCCACTCTAACGCCCAAATTGAAATCAACCATAACGGGCAGAACTTTCCGGCTTAGTGATGGTGGTCTTGACAACACCAAAAGGAGTTTCAGAAAAGAAACGATGTTGAATGCAATAGCCTCTTTGCAGCGCGAAAGTACGAATTCCAGAGTTCCAAATTAGTTTGTTCTGGGTGGAAGAGTTTCACTATAAAGAAATGATATGCTGATGCTCCTAGAGATATATTTCAAGCCAAAAAATTATTCACTTGCGGGACTACTGTCCTATTCTCTGGATATGCAATTAACATCTTTGGGAATCAGGTCCAGAACTCTCACTGCTGCAAAGCATTTTTCTACTAGTCATCTCCTTCCACCTAGAATGGACTAATTTGGGCATCTGAAATTGCACGTGAAACTTATGTCCCTGAATTTTTTTCGACTATGTAGAGGCGGTTTCAGTTAAGGGTTATTCTATTTTCCCTGCAACATTTTCCATCTTATTCCTCATGGGAAGATTCTTAAAATTATCAATTTCACCACAGAATGATTCATCGAGGAGAAAACTGCAAGGAACTTGCATACTGCAGATCTCGTGCATGTGTTTGTTGCAGATACGTTCAATGTTTTGGCTCGAAGAACTGGGTCCAATTTTTAAGGATAGATGTACAATACTTAGTTTTTTTCTTATTTTTTTAAATGTATTTGTTATTAAAAAAATTTGCCTTGGTGCCTTCGTTGCTGCTTCTTTTCTGGATTTAACTCTTGTTCTCATTGGCATGGTTTGGTGCTCTCGTATTTCTTGGATATTGTGTTTACTTAGGTTATTTTTTCTAAGATGGAACATGTAACAATTATATGACAATGTACTATGTCAATCCACCATCCTTTTAAGCAAACAAAAAATGGATTACACACAGTTTTAAACCAACGTTCAATTCTATTCATAATGCAGATAGAACATAGCAATACCAATGTACAATCTTGCAGCAAAATCGTTATTCTTGTTTCTAGACATGCAGTTATTAAGTTTTAATGCTAACAACCCATAATGAAAGAAGTTTAATATTTAAGTTAATATGATACAATCATATAAGAATGTATCAATAACATAGTTACACCCGCACGTTCCAATAAAATATAATTTTCAACAAAGCATTTGTTGGCAATTAGTAGAAAATGAAGTTTAATAGTTAAGTTAATATGTTACAATCATGGAAGAATGTATCAAGAACATACTTACATGCACAGGTTGCAATAAAATCTAATCTTCAACAATGCATTTGCTGACAATTAGTAGAAAATGATGGTTTTGCAACAATGGGGCTTCTTTCAAACCAATTCACGCTTACGAAAACTACCCTCCGCCTTTCTATTTTCCTACTCTTTTATTCCCTATAGTTTCTCTTCTTGGTTACTTCATCATTTTTTTTCCGAAAATTCCTTGTTGTGCGGCTTGGCGGATTCACGCGTTTCCAACAAGCGTTTTTCCTTTCTTCAAACTGGCCCTCTATTGTTCCATGTCCTACAAGTATCACCCAAAGTTCCTCCATATACAAATTGACAGGCGGACTTGCGCGTTGGTTGGATCAACATTGCACTTCTACTTTTTCATGACCTCCAAACAACATTCAGACCTCCGCAATATAACAATTCACACATGGGGTCTAGGGCTGGCAGGCTCAAGATTGTCTTTGTTTACGGATGGAAAAGTACTAAAATGAGCCATACCACATTTGCGCCACAGATGCTATATTAAAGGGAAAATCATTTCCTCTATAGTTTTGTGCCCTACAAACAACACCCACAGTTTTGCACTATACAAATTGACAGCCAGACTTGCAGACTGGCTGGCTAATAAAATGCCTCAGAGTTCCACGATAGACAAATTGAGAGGCGAAGACACTTCTCTGATCATGAATTCCCAGTAAGCAGGATCTAGATTGGACTTTTGTTGTTCCATGGCCTACGAATAGTACCATCACTTCCATGATATACAAATTTACAACTGGACTCAGATCATACCCTCTTCCGTATTACACTCCACCTATCATGCCCTCTTCCGTGGTATACATTTTGCTCTGAAAACTTTGGAAAAATACAATTTAATCATCGAGTCCTCACATCTTCTGTGGAACTATTGTCACCCCATTTTGAAGCTCGTATGTCCGCTTTCCATTCTTCACCATTTCTTTAAATTTCTTTGGTGGATCGTCGATTTGGTGGGTTGAAGAAATATTCAGTTCCTAGTCATTGTTTCCTTTGCCCACTCCCCTTTGCAATTAGAAATTACCAATTATATATAAGATCTTATTTCTAGGCATGCAAATAGCAAGTGCTAATTTCAAACATCATGGAATGTCATGGAATGAAAACTTCAATCCTCGCTTCCGAGAACGAGTCTGTCCGACCATTTCCCTATTCCATACTTAGCCACTTTGTCGTAATTCTGCAAATATACAAACCGGCCGCTGAACTACCCCATCATGATCTCTTCCATTTTACACATTTTGCAGTAAAAATATTTGATACATAAAATTTGACCATGGAACACTCATCTCTCCTAAATATCCTTGTAACCATTTTTTGAATACCATCCGACCTCTTTTTAGGCCTTTCCATTCTTTCATTTCTCTCCCCCATCTCCATCACCTTCGCACTTGTCTATAATAAAATAAAATAAATAAAATTATATACATATCTTGTTTCTAAATATGCAATTACTGACATTTAATTGTAACAACTCATCATGCAGAAACCGTATAGATTGTCATTGATGGGCAAAAGGCTCAAGGAGATCTCCTATTAATGCGCATTAAACCAAGATTTGAGGGGGGTTATATTATCCCTTTCGAGTGTTGATTTCAAAATCATGAAATGTTGTTCGTATGTCGTGGCCTTGTCACATTCACGAAAACTTCAATCCTTAATTTCTCTTTTTCGTACCCACCACCTTCGCATTTCTAAATATGCAATCAGTAAGCTTTAATGCTAACAGTTCATCATGCACCACACATACAGATTGTCATTAATCAACGAAAGGATCGAGGAGCTTTCCCATTCATAAGCATTTAACCAATATTTAGAGGAGAGTTACATTATCATCTCTAACTGTTCATTTCAACCATCATCTAGAGAAAACCAATGTTCTCATAAACCTATGGCATTAGCTCGACAACAGTTATGTTGAGATACAGTGAACATCTTTGGGCACAAGGACTAGAACTTCCAATGGTCCAAGGAATATTCTTATTACTCAACCTCTGTCGCAGAGAACCATGTAATTTGGACCTCTGGGATTGCTCGTGCAGGCTGTGTCCTTGAGGTTTTTTATTGTAAGGACCTGGTCTCTTGGTGCACCGATAAATTTATTTCAGACAAAAGAATTATTCCACTGCAAGATCGCTCTTATGTTTCTTTGTCACCTTAGGTCTTCCGCTAGATGCTAAGATTGTTGGAGCCAACATTGACGTTCAGAGGAGAAGATTGCAAATAGTTGCTAGAAAAGTATAATAATGGGTTGGACCTCTTGCCCCATTTATTGGAAAAACCGCTTCTAGTTCCCGAAGATATTATAAGCTTGCATGTTAGCTCATTTAGAAATCCATTTCACAAAATTGCCTAGTTGTTTACAAGAATAACGGGACAGGAGTCCACAACAACTGTTTCCCAGATGGCTCTTTATATTTTGTATTTCACAATCAACGAACAAGCCATTTTTTATAGGGGCAAGTTAATTTCTCATGAAATTTGTTCCCAATTGTCAAGCTTCAAAAGGGAAAATAAATTTTATATGTCGTCCTATCTAATTTTTGCGATAGCACATTCCTGTCGGTTTCCACCACTATCTCTCTCCAAGAATGTCAACTGCAAATTCCACCCAGTAACGTTCTAGTACCAGGCCTTGTGGAAGCACAAGGCTTCCTACTGTTTCTATGGAGTTTTTAATGGCTTTGTGTCTATTTTCAAAGTTTTGTTGTTAGGAGAATATGCTCCCCGAGAATCTGAACAGACAACCATTTTTTTGGATAGAAAGGGGACACTCAAACATTTCGATAATTACACTGTCATAAGAATTTTTGGCTCCACGGAAAAACCTACTCTCCTTCCATGTCACATTACGGACAAAATGTTTGATACAGAAGTAGCATGTCAATACAATTACTGGTTGCATCTGTTGCAAAAGAAGAAGAAAAAAAATAGTTCATTCCTCTGCCTTGGAAAGTAGAGGAGTTCGTGTTGAAAAACGTCAACAAAATTGACGAATTTGCAGCACATTCTAGCATCTCGAACCTGAGATATGATGAAATCATAAGAGGGTTCGACCCCTATAATATTTTTTGACAACATTTACAAACACTTGGCCTCGACGATTGTTTTTAAAAAAAATACCTGCCTGAAAATAGAGATTGGCGACAATGTTGTTGCGTCTGATGTCAGCGACGTGGACACAATGTAAAGCTGCACTAAATTGTACATGCAACAGGGGAAAGGCTCTGGTGACAAGAGCGTTCAATCGACAAATAACACTCCAAAAAGTACGACATCCCGGAGCATCGCTCCAATGGCCCATCACAGCAACAAAGAAACTCAGAGTTCTTCAAACAAAGGAGGAGATAACGACCCTCCTCACTCTAAAATTGATAGTTCTCACAAGCTTCTAGTAGAGAAGAAGAAAAAAAAAATGTGGGGCAGGTAGAAGAGTCGAAAATTCAGAGTGAGAACATGGAACTTGACACTGATATGGATAGCATGCTCCACTTCCTTGATCAACCCGGAGACGCAATCCAACATAGTCGTCCAATGGACATATCCGTTACCAAATTTTTTTATGAAGATGAATCCTTCGTGTTCCAGAGCGTTGTTTTTGATAGCCAGTCCAAAAAATTGATAATTGAGAAAAAAAACATTAAAATTAAGAAAGGAAAATCTCGTTTAGAGGTTTCCCTTGCCAACATGCGACCGTCCCAAATCTGTCAACTTTGCATCGTGAGTGGAGAAGCACTTCATGATAACATTGGAGGCATCGAGACCAAGAATGTCAGACGGAAGGACCTGGTCAAGGAATTGAAAGAGGCTTTCATTCCTATGCCATTGCTTGTCAATCCTTTGGAAATAGCCATGCCTGCAACCCCTGCAACCAACGTAAAATCATCCTCCACCCTACTCGCATCCTGTAGAGGATATGTGGAGAATAATATTAAAAAAAGTATGCAACTGGTTACCAAGGCGTGGAAAACATCACAAACCATCACTTCTCTTCAAACCAGGGCACATAGTTTTGTTGAACATTTGCAGGAGGAGTTAAAAGATGAAGAAAATTTCTTTTTAAAAATGGTCCTTCCTTTTGGCACCATTGTCAACAATATGACAGAAACAAAAAGAAGAGAACAAGATCTTCCATCCAAAAACCGGATCGGTCAATTGAATGCATGTTGGAAAGAAAAAGTGAAGAACCTGCATCTCATTGTTCAATCATGTGAACAAGTCATATCAAAGAAAGATAAATTGTTCACAAGGTTGTCAAGATTCAAGAATAGACTTAGCCGGAAAAACCAACGACTTCCAAGACCCCGACTTAATCGCAAACTCTTTTCCCTTAAGCAGGCAAGAATTTGATAAACAAGTTTCTATGTTTAAGGCCTTGTCTCTCGAAAAGTTTTACATCATCCTTCACTTTGATCAAGCTCACGTCGACGACTGGCTAGTCAAATATTCAGTACAAAATGAGTAAATTCATCAGGCTCTGTGTAATCTTTCTATCGACTTCTAGGAATTAGAAAATGATATTTTCAACATAAAAATATGGAATGAGATTAACATTGCCCCAATGAGAAACTACATTCAAGAATGGCTTGAAAGACAATTGAAGCAGGCCACCGACGAAAGGAAACAGGCACTTGTCAGGATTCTAGCAGTCATTGACGACATCATTGAAATCGCAGTCGTCCGGGACATCAATGAAACGGTCGTCGCAAGCAAATAGCCAAAGGGATCATATGTACCCTCACTGTAAGTCTACTGATCGCATCGTGCTTTGTTTATCAACCCAGTTATTCCAATTTCTTAAATAGAGATGTGTAGGCAAACACTTATACCTTTCAATTTATTGTTTTTGCAGGTATTGCACTCTATCTTCTTTTTACAGTCATGTTTCTTGTACATATTTCTCTAATGGTCCGCGGGAGGCCCAATCCCACTCTACATTGAAATTCTGATTAATATTATCTCCGTTTAAATTTATGTCTTCATACATTTTTATCTTTCACCATATGGCAAATGTGTTTAAATTTCAAAAAAATTTCCATTTTTCACAATTTGCTTTTTAATCTAGTTGACAGGGACTACGCTGCCACACAGCCTTGTTTATTATAGATAATATTAATTATAACAAAGCAATTAGCCAGTTTGAAAGCATGAGTCCACATCATAGTGCTAAAGTGCAATATTGTAGTGATAATGGCAGAAAGAAATCTCTTGATCCGTGCTCTTCCGTGCAGTGAGTTGTTGCCGACTCCCAACACAAAAAGAAGTTATACCAACATCTTGAATAACATGTAATCGAAATAACATATTTTCAAATGAAAACGAAAAGTTGGGTAAGATATAGTTGTATTTACACCACATATTATCAGCGATTGGCAACCTGCGAAATCAATCTGTATCCTCTTACCCGATTTTCAAATTATAAAATCCATCCCTGCACCCGATTTTCAAATTATAAAATCCATCSCTGCATTTCATGTAAATTTTAAAGCACTCTGAATCTTCATCTGCCTGTCCTTGTAGCACGCGCCATGTTTAAGCATAGTTGTCTGCAGTGTTGGAATTTCAAAATCATAAAGCTGGTCAAATTTGATGGTTTCAAACACTATGACCTCCGTTTTGCCCGTTTTAAGGAAGATGGTTGACGGTTAGACAGAATTTTTCATCGTATTTGACATATTTGACAGACAAATTGATCCGTGAGAAATAATTTACCCATCAAATTTCATCCCTGGTTGTGTGTTATACACAAATTCTTGTAAAAAAAAAAATGTCCTTTCCCATCACTATTCCTGATATTTCAGTATAGCACGATTCAGCGGCCCTATCGCAATATGGCCAGAGAAGAGGGATTTCCGATTTCGATTGAGTTGAAATGAAAATTCCATGAAAATAATGAAGCGAAAGCAAGTTCCCAAAAAGCATGCACTTTGGTCAACTCTTGACAAGCAACCGACGTCTCATAAGACGTCTCTGTTCAATGCATTTAAACTATATACTTTCACGTTTCTAAATTCCAGGACTTCTATGGGACCGGTGAAAAGACTGACCAACATCATGGCAAGTTGAGTGATAGATCAATTAGGTGGTACAATTAATATTTATATTGTGTGTTAAATTTTGTTTAAAATTAGGTATGAATTTGTTGGATTTGGATATTTGAGTGGTTAATTTTGTATGATCTTAGTGTTTTAAAAGTTTTTCAGTAAGTTGAATCATTTCTAGATTCACAAATACAATTTAAACAACAAAAAATTGAGATTGTGTTACAGGAATCCAGCAAAAAAAACAAAACATGTAACAATTAGACAAGGCCAATCTTAACTAAGGAGCATAATCTGATACTAACTTGCTTTAATAGATTCTCTATAACTCTCAAATAACAGGCATTGAAAGTGAAGCTTCAAAACATCAAATTCATTACTAAACTATATATATCTTATAAGCAAAGAAGAAAAGGAAACCTTCTTATATCTTGAAATAAAAAATATCATTGTAATTTTAAAAATTTTCTTATATGATTTTAAAGAGTGTGGTCTCAAATATTTATTAGGTTTTAAATTTAGATAATATTATTCCTTAAACATTGTATTTCCTTGTACTTCCAAGTTGAGTTGATCAAATTCCAATAAAAAATGGATTATGTTAATCATTAGTTTTAAATTAAAAATCTATGAAACATTTCAATGCTATCCCAGATTCCAACGTTGCGTTGGCTTCACTTTTATTTTATTTCCAGAAACTCTTAGCTGGTGTGCTCCACTTTTCTATTTCCTGTATAGGTATATCTACTATATTGTATTTGATTGTGATAGTGCAATTAAATTAATAAAGGTGTACTGCAAAAGGGTTCAGGTCCTTTTGACACTAGCTAGTTCCCACCGTCCATTGTTGCACTGTGATAAGAATATTGCAGACCTGATATTTCATTGTAAAATGATTGCCCATTTGTTACTTTAAATTATACACTGACTAGATACAAATATCTTTATCCCACCAGTGAAATATTCGAACTGTCTTTGTACTGTAGGAATGAGTATCAGTGAAAACTAGATTGTGGGTACGGTACAATATCAAGCCCATCCATTGATTTGGAGCAGATATTGAAGTTGGGGTTCTGAACAAAGAATTTGGAATCCCGAACCTCCGATGGTAGACAAGTGATTTTGCATATCTTTCTCTTCTTGTTGGCTGAGCCGAGGCATTGCCTAAGAGGAATGATTCCATGTCCATACAGGAAATAGTGGATAATAGTTACTATAACAAGAACGCCGACTGTGGTCATTGAGATAACGGAGAAAACGATGGCCATTATTTTGGATATACAACTTTGCACTTCATCCGTGTATCTGATTGAAACAATTGCCACGGTAGTCATTGGGAAGGCGTATGCCCACCATCCTAAGGAAAATCTGTCAAATAGAAAACAAAATATTCAAAAGAGAAACAAAAATACAGCCCCCGTGAGGACTGAAGAGCCTCCACGGAAGTTAAACATAAGACGAAAGATATGTAGAGTTTACCTCAATCCAGCAAAGAATCTTATGCGAACAACCTGTTTGAACAAACAACAACTTCAATGAGCACTCCGTGTTAGAATAAGCTTACTTTAGTGATTTAGTGAATTGTTAGTAGATTGGGTTGGGTTTGTTGAGTTGTTGAGATATTCTCTCAACCTCTCTCACAAAGATTGGAATTAGTTAGATCTCAATCCAACTATATGTATCTTTGTTTATTGTGTGTAATAAAATCAATTATTGTGTGAATTATTTGCAATGGATGCTCTTCCAATTTCTCATTTGGTATCAGAGCTTGGCTTGGCTGGGCTTAGCTCCTCACGGAGTGCCCGGGAATATGAAATAGATTGAGAGGCTATTATCCTGTAGATTAGGTGTGTTAAATTTTTTTATTTATGTGTGAAGATTGATTGCCGCTGCAAGATTGACTCCCGGATCGCGGGTTGCACAAAGGTACTGCTGTGTGGGATAAGAAGAGATCGTTGCACTATGGTTTGTGCATGTGGAAAATCAAACCATCTGCAAGGAGGACTTCCTGTGCGTTGAATCCGTGGAATTGGAGCCGTCTGTATAGATCTGTTGCTGGAGCCATCTGTTATAGTCATCATCTGTCACATAAATCGTTGTTGAATCGCGTACAAGGTAATCATTGTTTTGAACATGAGAAGTTTTACAACAACAAACTATGTATTTTTCTTTGATGAGGAGGAAGGGGATGATTACTGTAGTTATTATGAAAGAGATCAGGAAATTCCGTTAGAGCAAGAGGAGGCTCTTAAAGATATGGAGGGCGTAAATGCCCAGGAAGATGTTGATTTGCTACTGTAGAAGCTGCAACTAAGAATCCACCTGTGTAAACCTGCTAGCGTGAAGGAGATTGGGCGATCCAAAATTGCTGTGTGCTTGCCACGAAAGGGAGTTTGATTGTTGCTGCCATAAGAGTTAAGTGCACTCCATTGCATAAGTGAATAAGATTGAGGGAGTAACCGTGTGCATGCATAAGCCGTCACTGTGCATGGACAATTCGCCCAAAGTCAATAGTCGCCCACTGTATAAAAGAGCAACCATCGAATCAAAGTGCAGAGGACGTGAGCCGCATTACAATTTACAGCCTGTTGGTCGCAGTGCAAAGTTGTTGTTGTACGAAGTCCACGACAACTTTTTCCCGTTTCTTGGTTGCATTCGTCAGAGTTTTATGTCAAGTTGGTTATTTTTATATTGTTTAAGTTGTAAAGAAGAACCAAATTTTGAACATAGTGATGTAGTTCAAGCTTGTAGTTCTTGTGTATTCTTCGGTGCCACAAGAGCATGTTACTAGTTTGATTATGTCCAGTATGTTATAAGTTGTAGATTCTTGTTATACTTTGGTGCTCCAAGATTGACAATTACAGGTTACATTTACCTGGTGAGTTTAAAGTTTTGTGTGTAAGTGTTTATGTAAAAAATAAGAACTTGTATTTTGATGCACGCTGGTAGCCCCAGTATCAAGTACATTATTTTTATTGGAAGTCACATGTGTAAAGGAATGTTGAGGACATTCAGTATCCAAACTTTTCTTCTAGATACTGAAGGATAGCCAAAAGAAAAAATCCGAGAGATGAAGGCAAGTTCATAGAATGCATCAATAATTGACATCTTTTATCACGGAAGCCCCGATGAGTCGAGTTGTCAAATTGTCCATTGTACAAGTTCATGAATGATGGTCTCAAGCGTTTTGACTTTAAATGTATTGATGGAAAGCTCGAAGAAGAGGAAGAAGAAAGAGCGGAAGCCGTGTGATTGCAGAGTGAGTTTCAGTGCTGAGGAAGACCAGATCAGACAGACAGATGAAAGTTCTAATGTTGTAATCTTTTGTGTTGTATTGTAATTTGTAAAGTAAGCATTAAGGGAGGGGGTTAAAATAAGCTTACTTTAGTAAATTGTTAGTAGATTGGGTTGGGTTTGTTGAGCTCTTGAGATATTCTCCCAACCTCTCTCACAAAGATTGGAATTAGTTAGATCTCAATCCAACTATATGTATATCTGTTTATTGTGTCTAATACAATCAATTATTGTGTGAATTATTTGCAATGGATGCTCTTCCAATTTCTCATTCTCCATCGGCGTGAAATTCAAGATGCCAACTGCAATAACAGGTTAAGAACTCACCATAGATGCAAAGAGAAAGAGAGATAGGAAATATGGTATTTTTGAGGCAGTGTAGATGCAAAGAGAAAGAGAGATAGGAAATATGGTATTTTTGAGGCAGTGCCGAAAGTACCAGAGATGGCTTCCCACGCAACACTGGCGGTGCTCGGAGCTGCCAAGAACAGAAAGAATGTGGGATGATGATCTTTGGGCACTGCTAGATTGGTCGGTAATCTATGATATAACGTCACAAACAACACTGTATAATGGGCCAATCCTACGGAAAACATTATATTCGCGGGCTCCTTCCATCCCACTTTTGCTTCCAGCATTGCGCCCACAAAATTTCCGACAATAGATAGATACGTGGAGGGATTGGAGACCTTGGACAACATCCTTTCCCCTCCAGAAAACCACTGGCCGTATATTTTGAGCCCCAGTACGATCACAGGTGCAGCAAAAGCACAGCACAGCACAGCAGGGGATTGATGGATTTTTCTATGGTGGGAGGGAGGCCCAGTACCAAAAGCATGGATGATATCCAGGTGTGAAAAAGTAGTTCACTCGAACTCCATAGAATATTCTTGTTTCACAACGTCCGTGCAGAAAAAACATTTGAGTGCATAAGCGATGGATACAAGTATGAGTGCTGCAAGGGCAAAATACCAGACTGCCATCTGTGATGAATGTCCTATTTGCCAGAAATGCAAGGATGAGGATTCCTCCAGTGTTTTCCAAAGAAGTGGCTGGTTACAGAGCGCGAGGCATATACGGTAGTTCTCTATGTTGAACTGATGAAGGAAAATATACCATTTTTTTTCGACCCGAGAACTTACAAGAACCTCCTGAAGCAAGTCCAAGTTACCCATCAGACTAAAACCTGGAAAATACCATAAATGCATAGTGTGTACGATTCGTATAAGTTTAGAGAAATTAGATATGCAGGTTTGAAGATGAACCTGTTTATCATCACCAGTAGTCCAAGATATCTGGGAATTGGAAATATTGGTGGTCACGTCGTTCAAGACCATAGATTTCCTCTTTGTTTTGGTTGAGGAATGAGAAGCGCAGGTGGTAGAAAATGACTCCTGAGGAGGGATACTAATTCTGATCTGCAACACTTGTGATGGGCTGTGAGAGAGGCAACTGGCTGACATGAGCTTGTAGAAAAGAAAGGCGAAATTCCCTCCATATTTGATTAATTGATACTCAGAATGCTGAAGAATATTGTTGTGGGGACTGATCACACGCCTATAAAGGCAGAATGTCTTTTCGGCTGATGGGCTGGCGGGCACATTGAAAGCATGTTGGACTCTTACGAATTGCACCATCATCAATGCGCTGTGGCTGTTGTCAAATCTGATTTTGTTCGTTTCTCTACATTACATGTCAAAAGTTTAAGTACGAAAGGTTACTCCATTTTAACACTACTTGAGGTCACAACAGCAATATGAACGGTTTGAAAGTACAATGATTTTATTTACATTTTATATTTCAAAGGTAAACGTCAATGTGTACTCAAGTCTATGACGTTGGCCGATGGATTTTGTTCATCCATTAGAGCTCTGAAGGGCATGCATTTCACGTCACATCCAAGTACCATTGATACGATGATCGTTGTGGGGAAGTCTTGACACTTTATATGATGATCGTTGTGGGGAAGTCTTGATACCTTTTTGGAAGCCTAGTTTAAAGGTTATGTTTTTTTATTTTGTCTGTAATCTTGGGAGGAATGGTTGGATTTGCATATTTGAGGGGTTAAGTTTTTATAATTGGAGTGATTTAAGGATTTTTCAACGTACAAAATTCATTGAAATGCAATTTAAATAACAAAAATAGTGATTTTATCCAAATTTACATAGCATGATTGGGTCAAAAAATCTAAAAATATAATTAGCTAGTGGGATTGGGTATCAATGATAATTAGCTCGTGGCTCTGGTACAATAGAAAGCATGTCCGTTGAATTGGAATCGATATTAAAGTTGGGGTTTTGATCAAAAAATTTGGAATAGAACATCCACAAATGACTTTGCATATCTTTCTCTTCTTCTAGACTCAATCCATGCATTGGTACTGATTCCCTATTTATACAGGATATAATGTACAAGTGTTGCTATGACATACTAAATTTATTTATGCATTCAGAAATGCAATTTAAACAACAAAAAATTACAATTTCGCTCAAATTTATATGAAGGGATTTGGACAAAAGCAGAACTTAGAATTCCCTCTCTCTATTGTTAATCATGAGAACCAAATGTGTGGGGTCTTGCATAAATCTTGAAATTAAATTCACAGCATACATTATATCTAGCTTAGTGGAAGTGACATACATTTGACATACATTGTTGCTTCCATCATCTTTACTTAGTTTTTCACCCAAGTTTGTAAGTGTATTAACTTATTTACATTTTTTTTTAATTTTAAACTTGTTAAGCAAGTCATCTACATCCTTTCCTTGCCATAAAAATTCAATCACTAAATTGACTAACCTCCATGTCAAGGAAATAATTCTTTAGACCCAAATATGTCATCTCAAACTCATGTTTGATTGCTATTCTAAAATTGATCTAGGTCGATATCAGTGGCCACCCACCTATTCCAGTGGCAAGAAAAATAGTTTTCCACCTAGGCAGTTTTTCGAGTTCCAAACTTTTGGGGGCATTTTGAGGCCCTAAACGACGTTTTTTTGGGGATTTAGGGCCCAGGTGATTTTCAAAGGCCCTGATTGGGGCCAGTAAAAAATTGTTCTTCTCAGTTAGACCTTTCCAACAGGCTATCGTGCGCCTAAAACGGAGATCGTGTGCAAAAGTTACAACCCTGAGAAGTTGATGTACTAACTTACCCAAACGGGGCCCACATGACTTTTGACGTTTTATCTCCTAGGGTTAGGTTTTTGGATGTCTAGGGTTTTTGACATTCTTGTTTATTGTAAAAACGCCTTCAGAGCCTCATTGTAACGATCTTCTTACGAATGAGCACAATCGTCACATCTCTTCTCAGAGATAAGCCGCCACCATTCCAACAAGCTTGTTTTCCGCTGCATTTTACAGTTTCAACTTATTTCCTTATTGAATAGAAAACTCGTTTGATTGTATCTTTGTTATTCTATGTTAAGAATATTTTAATAATCTTTATTCATTTTGTTCTTCTCATAAAATCTAGATCAGTGGTATCATAACGGTCTTCCCCTTGTCATCTTAATGCATGTCCCCAACGAGGTCAGGGTACAAAGAATTGGGTCTCGAGCTTGTTTCTCTTAAGAACAAAATCTCTCGTACACCTAAACAACCTCTCATGGCAGGAGAAAACAAAGATGACGGGACAAGAGATCCTTTCAAAATGTTGTTTAAGGAAGCCCTCATGCAACAGAGGAACGGGATGATGGATAATTTTGCGCAAATCCTTCGGCGGCTACCAACAAACAATGCATCTTCCTCGAGCGGAGGCGTCGCCCCCTTCAAGGTACAAATCAACTTTAATATTCTTATATTTGAAGGTCAGATAGACGCAGATGTTGTAGACAAATGGTTGAATCTATTAGAAGGGTATTTTTTTGTCCATAACTTTTCGAATAGAGAAAATATTACTTTTGCACTCCTCAAAATCATTCCCCGTGTCAAAGATTGGTGGAAAACTTTCTGTGAGAAAAAGGAAACAGAGGAACCCTCATTATTTATAGTCGCGACCACCTAGGAATCCTTCAGGGATGCTATTAAGGAACAATACTACCCTGTCGAAAGTTATGACGACTTGTATACCAAATGGACCACATTGCGGCAAGAAAGAGACCAAGTAGTGCCATATTTCACAAATATAGTCCATACCTTGCACACCAAGCTGGGTACCAAAGATTTAGAGTGACATCTGGTGTTGAAGTATCATGGTTCTCTGGTTAGATACATCTAGACTGAAATGAAATTTCTAAACATCTCGTCCTTGGGCACGGCCTACCGATATGCCATCAAAATCGAGCAGAAGCTCAAACAAAAGATGCAAAAATTTGGGCATGGGAACCCTCATAGAAAAATCCCGGAAAAGGCAGCTCCGACCCACAGAACAAAGGACAGAGAAAAGATGGACAGTATCAGGACAACCAGTCCAAGCCGAAAGAAAAGAAGTACACTGGAAAGGAAAATAAAGATACCGAGAAGTGGTGTGACTTCCATAAGATTCCTTGGCATAACACTAATGATTGTCGCTCAAAGCAGTCCCTTGTGGCCGAAGTGAAAGTCTTTGAATCAGATTCGACTTCTGACTCTGAGTCAGAACCAAAAAGGGGAAGACAGATCATTGATGCGGTACCCAGTGCCACAGTTTCTACCACCAAGCTCCAGCTTGTTGAACCAGATGAGCTAGAAGGAGAGCACCTCTTTCATTCACAGATGTGGGTAAAAGGCACCCCGCTGCATTTCATCCTTGATAGCAGTAGCCATAACAACCTCATCTTAGCAGAGGTCATCAAGCGGCTGGCCCTGCCGACAACACCGCACCCACAACCCTACACCATTGGATGGCTCCACCAAGGAAGTGATCTCCACGTCAGCCAATAGTGTTGACTATCGTACGACATCAAGCCCTTCAAAGACGAGGTATTGTGTGATGTTGCTCCTCTAAAATTTTGTAATGTTCTTTTGGGCCAACCTTATTTATGGAAACATCATGCTATATATGACTCTAGGCCTCGTAGTGTTATTATTACTTTGAATAGGAAATTGTATAGGATACCCGAGGTAGTCCCTCCTAATGTTATTTCTTTGATCTCTCCCAAGCAATGCAAGAAGGTCATCTATCATAATGGGAAGTTTGTCTTCTTCATGATTCGCTCTTAGAGTGAGAGAAATATCGTAGCCACATCCAAGGCCTCCATGGATGATCTCTCCACACAACAGAAGAAAGTGGATAAAGTCGTGGGAGAATACTCATATATCTTCTCCTCTCCTACCAGGGTACCTCTGCACTGTTAGGTCAAGCATCCCATCGATTTGACCCCAGACACACCGCTACCCAATGAGCCATTATATCCTCGCTCTCTATTAGAAAATGAGGAGATCAAGAGGTAGATCCAAGAACTGCTCCACAAGGGGAACATCCATCCCATCCCATCGCCTTGTGGGAGCCTAATTGTGCTAGTGTGGAAGAAATACGGGACCCAACAAATCTGCATTGATTACCGGGCCCTGAATAAAATCACAGTCCAAAACCGGTACCCGATTCCCTGAATCAACGACCTCCTTGATCATATCACACGGCCCAAATACTTCAGTAAGATTGATCTGAAGTCTGGATACCATCAGGTCCTAATAGAACAAATAGATGTATGGAAGACTACCTTCAAGTCAAAAGAAGGTCTTTTTGAATGGTTGGTCATGCCCTTTGGTTTGACAAATGCTCAAGCAACTTTTATGAGGATGATGGACAATATTCTACGACGTTTCACCAATACCTTTTTACTGGTGTATCTGGATGACATCCTTATATACAACAAGACTTGGGCGGAACACTTGCAGCATATTCAACGGGTTCTGCACACCCTGCGGTAGCACAAACTATATGCAAACTTGGTAAAAAGCTCCTTCAGTATGGACAGGGTCCATTACTTAGGCTACATCATTGATCATCATGGTGTTCATGCGGATCCATCCAAGATCCAGTTCATCCGGGACTGGCTAGCCCCAACCACACTCACTGAACTTTGGAGATTCTTAGGCCTTGCCAATTTCTATCACAAGTTCCTGTTGAGATTCTTTCATATCGCATGAGCCCTCAACCAAGTAACCAGTGGTGGCGGTAAGGAAATATTTGTGTGGGGCCTATCCCAACAACAAGCCTTCTCCGACTTGAAGAAGTGTTTGTGCTCATGCCCAGTACTTTCATTACTAGACCTGGAACATCCCTTAGAGATCGAGACAGATGCTTAAGACTATGTTGTAGGCATCATTCTCACTCAACACGGCCACCTCGTGGCATATCATAGTGAGACACTATCAGATGTTGTTCGTAAGTAACCTACTTACGATAAAGAAATGTAGTCCATTGTGCAAGTCTATCGCCAATGGAGACATTGCATTCTTGGGAAGGAGATAGTCATCCACACTAATCGCAATCCATTATAGTTCATGCAGACCCAAGGAAAATTGCAGAATGACCGCCATCAGAAGTGGTCAGCATACTTACAACAGTTCCACCTGAACATCAAGTATAGAACATGAAGTACCAATCGAGTTGTTGACTGCCTCAGCCGACCTCTAGTCATGACACTCACCACTGTGCTAGACTCTTGTGGCCATGAGACCTCCGGATGGCCCCACCTCTACGAGACAGACCCTGACTTCTCCACCACCTACCAAATGTTGGGCGCCAACTCAGTGGTCACTAATTTCCATCTCCAGGATGGGATGTTGTTTCATTTGGGCCATCTCTGTGTTCCATCATGCAAGTGCATGAAGTTGATTTGGGAAGCTCACTATAGTCGGATGGTAGGAAACTTTAGCATCGAAAAGGCAGTGGCAGTGTTGCAAAAATATTTCTAATAGCCTAAACTTTGACATGATGTCGGCAAGTATATCAGGTCTTTCACTGCCTGTGTTATTGCCAAATCGACCACTAAGAAATAGTAGTTGTACACCCCTCTCCCTACTCCTAACAGACAGTGGGAATCCATCTCAATGGACTGCATGTCGGGCCTCCCATCCACCAAGAGGGGAAATGACTGTGTTTTTGTGGTTGTTGATCGCTTTTCCAAGATGGTGATTCTAGCCGCCTCCAAAATGAACACCACAGCAAAATCCACTGCCAAGCTCTTCTTTGAATGAGTATAGGTACATTTTGGGATCCCACAAACCATAATCTCAGACCGTGACAGTCGATTCCTCAACTCATTCTGGTCGAGCCTTTGGTCACTATTGTATACCAAGCTCACCAAATCCACTTCCTTCCACCCCTAGACAGATGGCCAAACTGAGGTCGTCAATCAGATGGTTGTACATATCCCGCACATGTACAATTCAAAACACCCTCGCACATGGGATGAAAGTCTTCCCTATGTCCAACATAGCTACAACCGAGCCCTGCATAACTCAATTGTCCACAACCCCTTTCATGTGGGGTTGGGATTTCAACCCTTGGGCCCCATGGATGTTGCATTACCCTTGGCGTCCACCGCAGTCCACTCGTCCCCTGCTCCACCAGAAGCTGACAAAGCCACTCGGTTCATTGAGCGGATCCAACACATCTACCAACAGGTTCAGGATATTCTACAGAAGTCTAATGCCAAGTAAAAGCAGTGTCGTGATCAACATCGAGTGCCACATAAGTTTCAGGTGGGCGATAAAGTTTGGCTACATTTGCAAAAATAATGCCTTATAGGGCTCCATCGAAAGATTCTCCCACTCTATTATGGGTAGTACATCATCACCAAGGCTATGAGTGACAATGATTTTGAGCTCAACATTCCCCCCTTCCTTGGTCTACATCCAATATTCAATGTGACTCTCCTTCGACCATATTTTCCACCATTACTGGACACCTCAGAGATAGCAGAGCAGTTGACACCAACAGAGCTCAACCTTGACTGCATGCAACAAGCATCCATTGATCAGATTGTGGAAACAAAGATCAAGGGAAATCGACATTAAAGGATCCATCTTTATCGAGTCGTCAAAGTAGGGCAGCTCCTGCACCAAGGCAAGTGGCTCACCCGAGGCCAAATTCAGCATAAATTTCATCTGATGGGGGAACTCAACACAATGGAGATCATTTCTTCCTAAGGAGGGAGGATTGATCCAGGTGGATATCGGTGGCCACCCACCTATTCCACTAACTCGAAAAATAGTTTTCCACCTTGGTAGTTTTTCGGGTTCCAAACTTCTGGGGCCGTTTTGAGGCACTAAACGACGTTTTTTGGGGATTTGGGGTGTAAGTGAATGCCAAAGGTGTTGACCTGGGCCAGTCGAAAATTGTTCCTCTTGATTAGACCTTTTCAACAGGCTATCGTGCGGCTAAAATAGAGATCGTATGCAAAAGTTACGACCCCGGGAAGTTGATGTACTAACTTACCCAAACGGGGCCCACATGACTTTTGGCACTTCATCTCCTAGGGTTAGGATTTTGGATGTCTAGGGTTTTTGACATTCTTGTTTATTATAAAAAATCCTTTAGAGTCTCATTGTAAAGATCTTCTCATGAATGAGCACATCCGCCACATCTCTTCTCAGAGATAAGCTACCACCATTCCAACAAGCCTGTTTCCACTACATTTTACAGTTTCAACTTATTTCCTTATTGAATAGAAAAGCAATTTTATTGTAACTCTATTATTTTGTGTTAAGAATATTCTAATAATCTGTATTCATTTCGTTCTGCTCATAAAATCTGGAAAAAAATTCATTCACCAACAACTCACTATTTCTAGTGTAAATCAAATCATCTACATGTAAGCATATAATCAACAATTCATTCTTAAGATTGTACTTGATAGAGAGAGTTGGCTCAATTTAATTTTTGTTGAAGCCATTTTTATGAAGGTACTTGAATATATTTTTGCATACTAAGTTCATGGAGCTTGCCTAAGTCCATATAGAGATTTCTTCAACTTGTAAACTTTATGTTCTTGGTTTGCAATTTCGTAACCTAGCTATTGCTTCTACTTCACAAATACCTCCATACTTCCTTATCCAAGACACCATTCAAAAATATTGATTTGACATCTGATTGGAAAGCTTTCCATTTAACCTAAGTTGGTACTACCAAAATAGTAGTTACAATATTTAGTCCTGCAATTATGACAAAAGTTTCATTGTAATCTATAACCACTTTTTGTCAGTACAACCCTTTGTTATCAAGCTAGCCTTGTACCTATCAACTAATCCATTCACCATAACTTTACTATCTACACTCATTTGACTCCTATGACATCCTTACCTTGATTACATTGAGGGAGATCAACCAATTAACCCTTTCACATGCCCTCTTACAAAAATGTT